>JAIPRK010000622.1:0-161300 GCA_025469195.1 Chaitophorus viminalis
TGAATTTATTGACCATACAAGGTTTCATTTTAACTAATTCATTTTTATCCATAAAAATACATAATATATGACAATTGAAATTGATACTTTGTGTTTACACATTTGATACAAAAACTTAAAGAACATTATATAAAATCATAATATTAGAACTTATTTAAAATATCTTTTGACTATTGGGTAAAAAAAAAATATAGGTGTGTGCATGTATTAACAATTAAATTGGGAAGTATAAATAATCTATGCGAAGCAAAAATATTTTTGTCAACACTACAGAATAAAAAGAGAGGTCGCCAAATAAATGTTCAACCGACATCAATTTCGAGACGAAAATCATTAATAATAACTGCCGGGTCCAAAAGAGAATAAACGGGAAGACGTACAATAGATTTAACGGGACAAACGAAAATAGAATTTTAGGTTACGCTATAGTATTGGAAATAAACTATAAAGTACTTCGAATTTGAAATCATTTATTGTTATGTGTTTATCTCCATTATTACAATGTGTTCTCTTCGTTATTATATTTGTTTATTTTTTTTTTTTTTAAATAAACAACATAAGCATGACCATTATAGAGTGAATACTCATGCAACATTTTTGATAATGTTATTATATTAGTTTAATAAGTTTAATTATTATCATAGTCTCCACTTTTAAGTTTAATATTATATATATCTGTAGACGCGTAGTACCTATAATTTTTTTTTTTTGTGTTTCCTCTTTTTCAACCTTGCTATTTTTCATATTTAAAAATTAAAACCTTTAACTATTAATATATTAAAAATAATAAGATATAACAATGATAACCTAACCTAATGTATACCAATAAATTGTCCAATTATTATAATTCATAATACACCTTATAACATTTATAATTTTTACTGATAGAAACTGATTCTCATCATGTTCACTGTATATTTTTTAAAATATTATTCTTACAGGTTAAAATTGTTGCAAATAATTAGTTAGATATCATATTATTTTTGTTTATTAATTTGTGACATTTACACTGTATTGTACTAAACTAATTAATTATAAATTTCTATAAATTGTTATACTTTTTTTTGAAATATAATAATAAATTATAAATTATACTGCTATTGGTCATTATTATTTTTTCATTGTCATTATAATGGTTGCCCCACTTTTAAGTCGATATCAAAACGTCTTGAAAACCATCAGTTCAAAAAAACGTACGCAGAGTTTCAAAATAAATCAGCTGATCGAATTATCTCTTCCAAACACCTCTACTGCTACTCAGTTCAAACCACGGCTATAGATACTAGTAGGTATCTATATTCTATAGTAGTAGATACTAGTTACTAGTATCTATAGCCATGGTTCCAACTATCATGTCATGCCTCTGTTGTTTCTAAGCCCGATGATATCAATATTCCTAATAATAACATTAGGTTGAATTCTTTTAATGATCCTTCACCATTATCTAAATGTAGGTCCGACCTATCTTCACTGATTAATTCCCTCCTCACACTGCTTACAGAGTTACAGCTGTTTTACAGAACTCAATAAAACATAAATATTATCACGTTTTTAATTTTATATTTTTCATAAATTAATTATATTTATTATCATTATATAATTTTCGATTTTAATTGGCTTGTAGCTGGTATACATTTAAATATCTGGAAATATTGTTTTTATATATTTACATTTTAAATACTGTGTCGAACATATAATTTATTTTTATTCATCGTAAATAACTTAACATTTCCTAAATGTTTATTATTTAATTTAGAAATCAAATTAATCAATAACAGTGTTGTATAATCGTAATTCGATATCACGTTATTATTATATAAATTTTTTTTGAATACTATACCTTATACAGTTATACGTATATTATATACTGTGTAAACTTTCATTTTTATAATAGTTGAGAACAAAAGTTTTGTATTGTAATAAAAATAAGAATAAAAAATAATAATTGTTATTCATTATAACTTAAGACTGAAATTTTAATGCATACCTATACAAAATAAAAAAATGCAAATAATTTTATTTTTTGATGAATATTAAATGATACTACATGCTCAAACACAAAAGCAATTATTATTGGAAAAGCTGAGCAATTATTTAAAAATTACTCCTAAAATATTTTATATCTCTCACATTGTTGGTGAATAAAAAATAAAGCGTAGGTATTATCCTAATGTATGTAAAAAAAATAACAAAATGTTAGTTTTCATTTAAGACTTTGGATATTTTTGAGATAAGTTATAATACCAAAAAGGAATATCTGATATGTTTCCCGAAATTATTAGGTAACTTATGTAATATAACATACTATAATTTTTTAACTCAATGCTTTAAAAGTTAAATGTTGAATGTTTTTGGTTAACTTACTTTTTTTTAAAAAAAAAAAATTTTTCATTGCATTGTGTAGACATTGACACTTGAATACAAAAGCTTTTCTATGTATTATGTAAACTGTAGTTGAGAAATTGTATTAATTATTTATAATGTTTGAGTTGCGGCAAAAACAATTGTTCTCGTGATTAATTATATACAATGACTTATTTCATAAACTTATATAATATGTAATTTTGAGTTCTAAGTCGTCTTAAATATTTTAAAATTTCTGACAAATATTTTATTTTATGCACTGTTATGTACATTATAGTAGATCAAGCTTCGCCTTAATATATTATATCGTTTACCAAGTGCGACGATTTATCATTGCTCTCAGATTTAAAGATACCCGTCTCAATGGTCCACCGCGTACTAGGGTATATTTAACTCAATCCTTTTATCAGCATTTTTTTTTATTAACTTATCCATTTCCTTGTCAACAATAAAATATTCATCTTTTATACAATTTTATTTTGAATATATTTCCAATTAGCTTATTATACAAATTTAAATATTTATTTTTGGAGTAATATTATTTTACGTTATTTATTTTAAATTCTCAATACCTTAGTAGAACAATTTTGATTTAATTTAAAACCTTTTTTCATGATACATTTTACAATCATTCATGAATGTCGAGTTTTCAATACAGACTTGTTCTTTTCTGTAAAATGGTTTCATATAAATGTGATGGAAAGATTAAAAATCATTTATAAATATTATATTTTTTGACGAATATATATGCTTAGCGTATGCATAGATTTTAGGTAGGTACATAATATAGGCTTATCAGTTATCAATCATCTGGTAATCTTAACTACTTACCTAATCAAAGTAATTTTTAATTTATAAGTAACTACTAACTACATAATTAGCAAGTGTTGACGTATTTTTATTGAAAATCGCCCTATTATTATTTTATATTTTCATGGTGCATACGAAAAATATAACAAGAGTAGTACAACTACATTGTGTATTTCTTTCCGCACTAATAAATTATATCCCGTGTAGCTTAAAAACATATATGTACTAGTATATGTATGTTGTACACCTCCTACACATATATCAGCAATCAGCTGGTATAAAAACTGTTCTTTATCAAATTTATCTCTTAAAATTCTCGGTCCCATTAATTTTGATGCATATACACTAGGGCGAAGACTCAAGAGTTAGATATTTGAGAGTTTAAGACAGTATGATTAATGACATAATATTAGGATTTGATCATTCTGTTATGCACTGACACATGTTCCATTTATAGATTATTGATTAATCACGAAAAACTTTTCTACGTCACTGTCATTTATTGTAATATAAAGTGTGATGTCTGCGTGTAAATTAAAAGAAAACTTATTATTTGATCATTTAATAAGATTGAAATACTTAACTAAAATTGTAGATTTATTAGAATCATTTATATTAGGCCTATGGAATGACTAAAATAACTGATTTTTTTAAATTAAATTAAATTAATAACGATAATGAGGTATTATACTGTGGCCTGGATGTCACTTAATGTACCTATGAATTTATTAATATTTACACAATATACATATCATTTACATCTGCTATATATCAGACGTTTTGAATAAATAAGCAAAAATAGTCTTTTTACTTTTTAATGATATTATCTATACCTATGTGTTAACGTGATATAATTTATTAATCAATTATTATTTCAATGCAAATTCCCATATCGTTCTAAAATTTTCCAGTAAACTTATATTCTGACATAAATAGTTACGTGATTTTTCGAATGTAAAATTAGTACAAACTACATATTTTATAAAATATTAGGTATACATGTGTGATGTGTTAAATTTAAAAGGAAAATAATAATCTGTAATTAGATGTAGAGGTCTTTGCAAAAATAATTACTGAATAGTAAGGCCATATTTTAAGCTTTAGTTAGGAAAACATAAATATAATTGTTAAATGTACATTACCTCCATCACCCACGGAAAATACTTGTTTACACCACTTAATGTTAATATTGATTCTTAGCGTGGTAAACTGATTTTAAAAACCTTTTAGGTACCTACACATTTATTTTACGAATCATATGCAAATTATTTTAAATACATACATTTATAAACTGACAATTTTATAATTTTCAAAACCTGAAAATTTAATGAAAAAATATTCATAAGTATTTCTAAATATTCTGAAATAATAGAATATTATTTATTCAGGTGCTTTTCGTTACCTATATAACTTTATAAGAATTACTCGATTAAACTATATTGAATACTTAATATTATTATATTATGGTAATTTTTCATACCTATATTAATTACTAGGAAACGGATTTTATTGTAATAAAAAAATCAAAATATGTAAAAAAAATCAAAATATGTAATAACCACTTAACAGAAAATAAGTATCAAAAGTAAGTATAAAATTCTTATCTCTTATCTAATTATTAAAACAATGCGAAACTCACAGACATATAAAACATATTTTATGTCTGTGGCGAAACTACATTTCTCTAAGATTTAAAAATGTAAAATGGCGGCGATTTAGTTGTGAAATGTTTTTGTATTAACTGAAAGAACGTTCCACATCAACTGACATAATGATGACATACTTCATATTAACTACATTAAGTGATGTGAGTTCGACATCCAATAATTCTATTATCACATATTTACATTTTTTCTTACTACATTTCTTATGAAACCTTGACATTTTTTCGTTAAGAAACTCTTTTAAATAAAAATTCGCTTTTGATTTCGATTTCACAACTTCCATATTTTATATTTACATCGTCAGACATTAACAAGAGGTACTGAACTAGTACGTAAATGCCATTTAGATGACGATAACATTTGGTAGTCGTAGTAATAATTACTATTGCATATTTATATAATAAGTACATAATACCTATAGTAGGCACTTAAAAGATCAAATCCTTCCAAATATCGGTTGAACCAAAAAAATATACTAAAAAGGTATGACATTCATTGCCATACTTATTTATCCTTCATTTAATCGTCCTAATTGTTGTTATTATTATTAACACATTAATCATTTGTAATCATAAATATTGTAAAATACAGTTGCTATGTACCTATGTAAGTAAATAGTAGTTATGACTATTATGGGATATTAGAGTATACTGCATACTAATAGAGTTACTTTGTTACTAATTTGTTCGATAAATAAGTTTTGCTGTAGATACAAGATTATCTTGGTTATAATCTAAGATTAAAATACGTAGGAAATCTTAACTCTTATTTAATTTTTTAGTTTTCTAGACACTAAATAATATACTACAATAATTATCTATGACAAACTTATTTTTTTTCGTAAATGCTTTTCGAACGAAGCAATATTTATAATACCATATTGTTTTTCAATACATTGAGATATTTGTCTCGATAGCCAACCCAACTTATCTTGTAAGGCACTAAGATTTCTTGAAGCAAATATATTTTTATTAATATTTAAGTAGGCCCATTATTTCAAATATAATTAGCGTAGTACGCTAGGACTGTTCTTTTTTTTTAGTTAATATACAATTTTTTCTTATGTTATTGTTTTATTTCGTATGAACTATAAATAAATTTTATAGTTTTTAGAACAAAAATAGTTAAATATTCCAAATTCAAAACGTACTTATAAAAATATGATTACATTAACTCGTACTTAAATGATGTTTGTGAACATAGCTGGAACATTTTGCTATAAAACATATATGTATTATAATATATTGTACATTTGTACATATACATATTATGTAAATTATGTTCCAAAAAAAATGTACACCCATTCTTTGACACCTAAGTAATATGGCCAAGATCCAACTGTAGAGATAACTTCAGGATGTCATGAGTTTTTACCTAGTAGACCGTTACTTTGACAACCTTTTGGAATGATTACAAAAGAACGAAAAAATGAGTATAATTAATTTAGGTTAAATTTGAAGACACTATTAAATCTAGTTATCATTATTTACTTTAACCTTCGTAATAGAAAAGCGACAAAATAAATATACCAACTTTAATGAATTTAATAAGCATACGAAATATCGTGAATAGCAAAATAGAGCAAATGGAAAGTATAATATTATATGGACTGATGTATAAAAATAAATATTCAATGCTGGTTATTAAATGCGATTTTTCATAAAAGAAATATAGAATAATGTGACATACATTTTATAGGTTCTGAACGGAGTGATGAATGTATTGATTTTACATTGATATTTGTTTTTTATTTTTAATTAATTACTTTTTGTGTTTGTCATCACGTTTTGGGACAGTAAAAACTAAAAATACTTCGATTTCCATATACAGCAACTATTCTAAAGTAATGTTAATGTAGATGTTACTTAAACAAGTTAAAAATTAAACAATTTCAATACTTTTCAAAAGCGTCGAGGAAAAACATAAAAATTACAGAAAAACTGGAATTCTTTTTAGACGTTCTAACTTAAAAAACCAAAGCAAATACTTGAAATTTTCTAGAAATGTTTATACTAGCGTTTTCTATACATGGTTAAGCTTTCGAGGTATTTTGACTTTTTTTGACATATTTAAAGAAATTTTCGGTTTTTTAAGTATTTTTTTTTTTGAAATATTGATAAAAAAATTTGAATATCCAAAAATTCTTGAAAATTTAATACAAGATTTATTAGAACTTTTTGTCTTAGTATACATTTTAAATACAAAGAGGCCATGAAATGAAAAATGTATACTGTATAGTATACACAATTTATAATTTATCTCTTATCCAGCTTAGAAAATCAACTTATACACGCATATTCGATTATGGATTATTGGCTGTTCCAATACATTAGAATAAATTAGATGATTGTTATCTCTTCTTAGCCACTTCGATAGATTATTTTACTTTACAGTTTACGTTATTTTGTGGCTTAATATTAGTATTTAATACCTCTTACTATCCCAGTAACTAATAAATACCGTTAAACGGTATACTTAATATAGCAATAAGCTGAATAAACTAATAACTAATAAGTAATAATACAGCTTCTGTTCTTGAAAAGGTTGTCTTAGTTTTGTACTAAATACTAATTTATTATAATAGCCATTATATCCATTGGTCAGCTGTGGATTACGCTATCCTTTTTAAAACATTCATTAGGTAGCTAATACACCTCTTGGCTATAACTATTTAACCTTAAAATGACTTGACTTTCGATCACGATGCTTTATAATTTTCAAGACAACTTATTTCAAAATTTAGTTATTTTGGAATTTGATATTTTTATATAAACCATTTTATATTTTTTATATTTTATTTTCAAATTTTAGGTTATTTTTCTAAACTGTAATTTAAAAAAAAATGTATAAACGTTTAAGACGTAAAAACTTGAAACTCAATCCAGTTGGTTAGATTGGCATTTTTTTTAAAAATAGTTTACTAATTTTTAAGTTTCTTATAGGCTTGAGAAATAGGCAATATTTTGTTATATTATACAAAATGCTTGAAAATTTAATTAAAGATTCCACATTGGTTATTCTTACTGCCATTCAAAAATTATTATAATACACAGGCACTATTAATTTTTATAAGCGTTTGACGTGCAAGTATTATCAAAATTCGTCAAATTTATGAATATATGCTAATTATTTTGTTAGTAAAATTGTAAAAAAAAATGTATTAGAAGGTAAGAATCAAAAACCGAATACTAGACTGTCCATACTTGGCTTAGAATATTTGTAAACAAAAATTTCATGAGTGTCTAAACTTTAGTGGTTCTCGAACTGTGGTACTCGTACTCCTTGGAGGTACACAAAATTTGTTAAGGGTTAAGATAGTCTTGCCAACAAACCTTTAAATTTATATAGAAGAAAAACTGAAAAATCCAAGATTTACGATTTGTGAATTCAGATTTACAATAGTACCGTACCATACTTATCCGTTTCATTCATCATTGATTAAGCACAGCTACCGTTATATCAAGTGGGTGTTAGGCTAGGTTCACATGGACACAATGTCACGCGCGCGTCTATGCGCGGAAATAAAACCTTGGGTCATTACTGTGAACGATGCGCATGTGTGCCACTGAATTTAATTGGCTTTTGAAGTTGGTTTATTTAAGTGATGTTTTTGAAAAACTCAATATCTGGGATTTGTCCATGCAGGGAGGGCAGTGTTTCTGTTTTTTTTTTATGTAGAAAAGAAAATTAATGCAATGATTAAAAAGATCACTGTCTAGGAAACAACTGTGAGTCTTATGAAAGATTGCACATATTGTTATAAGAACTTAGATAATGAACTTATCTAAAAAGTAATCGATTTTTGTATTTAAAATTGTTTGTAGATTAGTTTTTAATAAAATAAAATGTATGTAAGCTATAAAATAGCTTTTATTAGCAATTTTTATACATGACGTGTGATTGAGTTACACAGGTTAAGACCATACTAAATAAAAGTTTTTTTTATATATTTTAAATTACTAACTGACAAGGAATAACCAACAAATTTTATTGATAATAAGAAATACAGTATTTTTAAAAGTTTGAGATCACTGGTCTAAAGTTTTAATTTTTCAAAATCAAAAATTCATTAAAAAAGAAATAGTCATAGAAACTTTTTCAAAATGCTTAAATTATTATTTTCTTTAAATAAGTTGATTTTCAAAATATTTCGCTTGTATACAATTTTTACTGATATTAAAATAAAATATACTACAATTTAAATATAATATAATATATTATATATACATATTACCTATTCTAGACTAACAAATCATCTTCTTTCAGAATCGTTTTTCGTTTACAGTGATACCTATCATTTCATTCAAATTCAATATATATCTATTGTAATAATTTACTCTACGACCGCAGTCTACAAATGTTTAGCAGAGCAAGTTCCCGGTTTTTTTTTCTAATATTAATATTCGCAAAATTATGGGTTATTATTTATGTATTTTGATTCATTATATAAATAGATATTGGTGGTTTGTGTACGCATTTTGAATATTGTCTAAAATTTGATATACATTTGATACGCACAAATACACAATAATAATTATAATAGTGTCAAATGCAATTTATTGATTATGGTACGTATGTCATACGTCGTTTTACTGTTGATTAAATAATACACTCAAGTAGTTATTAGTTATTACTTATTCAATTAATGATACCAGAATATCTTCTGTTTTCAATAATTCGATCCATTAGTTACAATAATTTTGTTCTAATTATTAGTATCTGGTATTTGGATTTTATAATTATTAATTTGTAATTTATATTTAAGTTTATAATTTTATTTATTACTTATTTATATTTTATACTGTAGGCAATCTCTGGATTTTGGAGAGTAAATATTACATAAACATGTGTAATCCATTCATTAATCATCCTTCTTTTAAATGTCTACACACTACACTAATACTAATCTTATACAACGGCACCAATAAAATAAATTGAAAACAGAATGTTTATGTAAGGGATGTATATAAATATAACTAACCAAAGCACTATATACTATATACTAATATTTTCATGATACATTCTAAATCTTTTTTTATTTTGTCATTATTTTAATTGTTTTTAAATGATCATCGAGGAAAAGCAGTAAACCTAAAGGATGGTCACAGAACACCAATTTAACCACTGTCGTTCATTATCAATTATAATTTAATCGACGTAAGCATTTAAGAGTTATTTTCTCCCTAAATATGTTTTTAGTTGACAATTTAACTAAGTGCACAGGTTTTACATAAAATATGTTTAATGAAACTTTTGAAACACTCACTCTAATCAAATAAAAGTGTATAAAAAAAAGCATCATTGTCAAATAAATAGTTTCCTTGCTCCCACTCGAATTTTAAATGATGTACAATTATAATTTTGAGATATATAATAATAGTATCATATATTTGCATAACATGAAATGTCTGTCAGAATGTCATGTTATATTACATTATTATACTTTACAGATGTATTTATGTATGTTTTATGCATACTGTATATGTATACCTATATATATATATATATATAGGAAAAAATTATAGGAATATCTTCGAATTATAATTAATTAAAAATGTGTTATATTTGCTTACACATTTTCTTGGAACGTTATAAAATATATAAATAACGTATTCATATTTACGTCATGCTACATTATCTAAATTTTATAAAGACTTTCACTACTCCGCTAGACAATGCATTGCATCGATTCAGTTAATTTAACTTTTAAGATAAAATATATGTGCCAACATTTTTTCAGCGATGTTTACTGTTTATATTTTTGAAAACAGTGATTTTATTTGTCACGTTTAAATCTGTATCTCTATTTGCTGTAATAAAGCAATATAGTTATTGTTTATCTAGTTAGTTCATTTTTATTAACTACATATCAATATAAAATTTGGTAGATTATTAATGTTTACATAACTACAGCATGTGTAAATGCATACTAACGTTTTAATGTTTATACTTGATTAGTATTAGACAATATTTTGGCAAGACACATCGCAGGCAGCTTAGTTATTCTTCTACATTGTAATTTCGGTCAAGTAGAAGTCTTTTATAGCTCCTTCGAAAATCACTGAAACGTTTCTAGCTTAAACCTATCACATCATTATGTTTTTAATTTGATCCATATAAACAATTTAATTGAACAATAAATTTGAAAAAAAAAAGGTAAATTATTTTGTGTTATTTAAAAATATAGAAAACACTTTCAGGGAATATTAATAAAATTTAATTTTGTACTTTGGTGGTTTTCTAGATAGGATTTATTGCAGTATAGAATAAGGTATATAACTTATGAAAGACTAAAGAGTGAGTGAATGTGTACCCTAAATTTATAAAAGTAGTTCTGGGGACCAGAGGCAGTAAAAAATCAGCCATACACCAACATGACTGTTGAGTATCTAATCAAGTTTGCATTTTCTTTTTTAAATGTAGAATATAGTGTATTTGATGGATGTATAGTTGACTAGTTGAATGTTCTTTGTAGGAACCTCATAAGGCTATAACTACCATCCTAATTATTTGATCTCCTATTGCAGATTTGATTAATTTGAGAAAAAGTTGTTCAGATGGCTTTGAAAATAAAAATCTTATATAAGTTTATTAGTTAGGTATTCTTATTTTCATTAATAGTATGTAAAAATAAGAAAAGTATTAAAGTTAATCAGTTTGAAAATTAAGTCTTTTAGAAAATTATTACCATTGCCATGCAAAATATGAAAAACGTTGAAATTGAGAATATTGAGAATATTATGTTTGCGTTGTACGTTTGTACTCGTATTTGCTTTTTGGAAGTTAGTGTTTGCCGTTTAGCAAACTAAGTATAACTATATACTTTGATTGCCTACTTAGATATTTTTATAATGTTTGTACCATTTTTCATTTTAGTATAACATTGGCAAAATTAGGTAGTCTTTCTGTAGGCTCCAAGCTGTAGCGCTTTGTAATTTTACCTTATTCATTTTTAAGGAGTGGTTTTGAAATATAATAGTTGAAATCGATGAAATTTCAAGAACGACGATAACAAAACATATTGAATGTAATTAGCATAATTAGCAGATTTTTCCCAAAAAATTAAAATATTACTGTTATCGGTTGAATATTATTATTAATTCGGAGGGCCAGTTGTCACTGTAGGACTATAGATAATAATTAATATTATATTATAAATTATCATTATATATAGCCGTAGTCGTCACTTTAAGAGCGACTGTAATTATTTTTGTTAATACGAAATTTCGAAGTTTGTCTTCTTTGTGTAGTACTGAAAAACATTATAGGAATCAATCTGATTTTTTTCGATAAGAATTTTCGGTACTTTAAATCTGTCAACATTTGTGTATAAGAACATTGCTGAACAGTGGAACAGACAACTGTTATTTCACGTCGGAGAAAACAAATCATTTGAATTACTCTGTATATAGTGGAGTTTACAACTTTATTATTAATAATTTTAATTGGGACGACAGTGATATTTATACGAATTTTTTTGTTACGGTGAAATTTGAAGATGCGTGACTTTTATTACCGCCCATTGTCGGTTAGATAAGTTATTAGTATATACAGACTGCGATAATGAGTATAACTGATGAAGCAGCGACTAACTTAATTCATTATGTTAACTATTAGCAACAAGAACAATTTGTTTTTTAATACTAAAAACATACTAGGTGTTATGCGTGAAGCTATAGTTGCTTCGGTACAGTTTAAAAATATATAATAGTCGGTAAATATTGTTCCTACATGTTTAACACCAACGCGAAAAGACCAATAAACAATCATGCCTCATGTGGACGCTATCGATATTAAACTAAAAATAACAATAAAAATTTGAGATGCAAATCAATAGCATTCAATTATTTAAGCTCAAATTTATTTCAAAATTAAAATGTGTCAACATAATATGACAATATGATACAAAGAGATTGATATTCTGTATCGATATCACAACAGTCTTAACATTTATTTTTAGTGTGAAAATGTCTCATGAAGTCATAACACAATCACACAAGTCGCACGCTACATGTATACTTATATACCTACATTTGAAGTAGTACCTTATACTTATATACCATATACCACCATACGTCCATACTATCACATATTACATAAAACATTTTTATGCAATCTGAGATTCTATACCTATATTATCAATTATTATTGATCAAAGCTGCTATAATGGTTGGTAGTAGTTTATATATTTATAATGAATTATTATTTCCATACCGTATATTATGCATTTATGGATAAAATTATAAATAATAATTATAGTAATACCATTTTTATAATTTTTGAGATTTCTCTATGCAACTTAACCTATATAAGAATATATTTATGACCGTGTGAATCTACGTTTAACTATCTAATAGCATTTCTTCGCCTAAGAATGAAATCTCTTACGATTGAAGGAAGAAGGCTAATAAGAAATTGTATTAATAGCTCATAAAATAAATATTTAGAAACAAGTTAAATCTTGTGTTTATCTCGTTATATACAATAACAGCTGTGTAAAATCGACGACATTATAGTATGGGATTGTGACGTTAAACAGAAAATGTAAAAAATGTCAAATATTAATACATAATATTTATAAAAAAATGTCAATGCCATAAAAACATTTAATATGCTTCGATCACCATTTTTATATTAACCGTTGGGCCTATTGGGGGAGTGAGTTATGACCGCTTTCATTTTTATAAAATCAATTTCGTATTTTCAGTGTAGTAATTATTTTTAGTTCCGATAAAAATCAATAATCACAAAATTTTAATTTTGAACTAGCTACTCAAGAATTTTAGACATTAATATTTAAAATGATTACATACGTGTTCTAAAATATTATGTAATCGAGGAGAGGCACGCGCTGTTGTGTATGCCCTCTCTCAAGTGTGTATTTGTCAAGGACTGACCTTAATTGCTAGTTAGATTTAAAATTTCACTTAAATGCTAAAAGCCCGTAAGAATAAAATTTAATATATCACTAACATGTGGTGATGAACATTATTTAATGTTTATTTTACTACTACTGACCACGTGCGACTTTGAAATATCAATTATGGCGTTTTAATGATATTGGATAAAAAACAAATTATAAAAAAAAAAAACACTTGGAATGAATCCAAAAATATTTACAGCGTTAACACTCGTGTTATTGTGAACTTTAAATTACGAATAAATCCATCGTTTAACGGGTACAAAAAATGTAGATATAGGTACCTAATACCTATACATTTGTAATAAAATAATATACATGATGTATTTTATGACATACGTTTATGTGAGTTTCATAACTTTGAATTAAACAAATTACGTTAAAAGTCACATAAAGTTTACGAAACGCCTTATAATATACGAGTTTAAGACTAAGTAACACATTATAACGAGGCTGCAGGAATAGTATAATGCGATTTTTTTGTTTTAATCTGGAAAATATAGCCATTAGGTATTCGTCCAAAAATTGTATGCCAATGACATACGCATAAACAAGGTTTATGATGGCGCTTTTTGTGAACAAATCAGAAACATACGATTTTTTTTCTATAGGTTTAATCTTGATCTGTCGCCGTTCATTAGAACCCATTTGGACGCATTTAGATCTCGGCACACAGCCGCATAGCCGCATAGGTATATATATCCTGCGGCGTGTAGCAGCAACGCAAACCAACTTGATTCGCGTTCACAATGTAAAGTATTTATACATATACGCAGTTATAACCGCACACATAGTATAAATATAACAATAAATATATTCTTGTGAGATATTCAATTAGCCTGAACGCATGTTAAGTTATACCCAAAAAGTTAAGGTGCCAGACTGCAGAGATATATATAGTTATAACTTATAGGTAAAACTATAGGTACAACTTATGTTATACATACTTCACACATCACACCCTTCACGATAAATAACAACTAATAATTAATGAGTATAATGTATAAGTTCACACCTGTGTTTCCATACTAGGAATAAGATATAAAATCAGTTTATTAATACGCAAGGACAACAAAACGCAGTATGAAAAAATCCTTATTATAAATAATGAATAAGATATAAAAACAAGTATTGAAGTCTGTATTGACGAACGTGCGAAATTCTCAGTTTTTAAACGTATACATTTTTAACAATGAACTATAATTAATTCAAAAAGAATTTGGTAATTCGAATATGCTCACACTGCGTAGAATCCTAAATAAATTAAATATTTTGATTTGTAAATAAAGTATTATACTACGGCCGGTAGGTACCTATTTTTTAATATTTGCTTTAAATAATTTATATACAAATCTGTGTATAAAATACTCATATTCTCATATTTTTTAATACTGATTAGTAATTATTAATAATAGATGTATACTATATGTGTTATAGAGCGTTCTAATTTCTAAACGCATGTTTATGGAAACCTAATACTGTATCTGTATAAAACTATGAGAAAATGTGAAATAAGTAATTTTCTTGGGATAATTTGTCGTTTTTATATGTGATACGTGAACATGCCCGCAAATTATTCTACGAGAACGAAATAAGCAGAAAAACATATACATGACAGCAGACAACGGGAAAGAAACTTAGAAACTGCGTGCTTTCTTCCGAGATATGGACTATATATCTAGTGTGGTGCTGCAATATACTTCTCGGTCGTTGTTCAGAATTCGAGGTATCTCCTGGAGAAAAACGGGTGAGCTGTGTCCTCTTTATTATATTAAATGTTCGAAACATAACGATTAACGCGTGACGGCATGTAACCCTTCAGGCGACAGACAGATTAAAATCGCCCGAAAACGCGGCGCATTTTTTTGTTATTTAATCCTTCGACACACCGGCGTACTTAGGAAGGGTTTTCCTTGGGGGTAATATGAAATACCGATTTACCACAAAAACACTTTTCCTGGTAAAAAAAGAAACAACCTTGTATCATTCATTTTATTTTTTCCCAACATTGGTCCGTATATGTATATGTACAATATAGGTAAATCTTTTTTTAATGAATACCATAAAAAAAATACACTACACAATAGGTAATGTGTAAAAAAAAGTTCCGGAAAGTGTTATATCACCCTTATCACTGTCCTTGAACACCGCCGAGACGAGACCGTGTTCTCATTTCAGTCGGGAATATATTTTCACGAGTAATGTTATCGTCGCGTTCGGGAACAGATAATAGGTACTTTGAATAAATTATTCAGCTATTAAGTTGTGCGAGTGCTGTCGTCGGCGCGGTACAATTATTATACAAATACAACATGACTATACTGAAATGATTTAGAAGAGCTTGTTGTAATCTCGGAGAGAAAAAAATCCTAATTGTCACCGACCCGCGGGTTATCTGACGCATGTTCATAAATCATAAAACGCGCGACGGTTTCTTTTTTTCATTATTTTTTTATTTCGTCCCAATGATAAAACCATAATTTAGTTTGCCGATAAAAGTGTATCATGACAACGGGAAAACGATGTGAACGCCAGACTCGCTCCTGCCGACAGAGGCCGAGGTTCCCCTAGGGATTTAGGCGGTTCGCGATTTACAGTACCACGACCATTTGGCAGGTAATATTATTAGGTAACTGCCGGGTAAGTGCGTAACTATTGAAAATATCGATCACCTGACCCTTGCCAACAGTTTTTTTTCCAATTTGTTTCGTTCTACGTGAGGGAACTTTTCTTTTGTTCCCAGAGCTTAAAGTGGCAAAAAACGCACGGGGGCTTGATCCCTGTATGGCTGGGATTCCATTTGCAGCGTCCCAAGCGAAACCATTCCGCTATCTACTACTAATTAGTAATTACTTATAAAGTTATAATGTATCAATATAATATTTGAAAAGATTCAGTTATGATTTCAGGTTTTGAAAAACCGTTTCTCGGAACTATCATGGCTATAATATTCGACCGTCAACGAAACAAATACGTAGTTGATAATTATTATAAAATAAATCAACAATTTTTAATGTTTTTCCATAGATTCGTGTAACTAAATATGTTTGTATACCTATATTATTATTTCTATGATGTGGGCGAAATTTTTATCAATCAGTTGAGCGTCCCAAGTGAAATTCTCGGAGAAATGCTAAAGGGGACGATTTAAAAGCGACATGAGATGTAGGCGAATTTAGTCCCCTTGCGCCCCCTTCACTTTAAGCCTTCTGTTTTTCCATCACTCGGCATTTGGGGATCCGGCCAAGGATTCCACGTCGTTCGTAAATCTCGGCGCTCTTCTCCCGCGGGATAATATGAAACGAACACATTATTATACACAGGTTTATCGCACGTAATGATAAAAATATATGTCCGTGTATTATAGTATACATCCACACGCTGTAATATCGTATGATTATAGTCCTATAAATAAACGGCGCGGTCGTCACTTCTCTCAAGTCTCTCATTGTCTCTGTCTCTCACGCTGTAAGTCGCTACTCGGCATAACGACTACGCGGCGTGCATCGAAATGCACCTATGCCGCCGCCTCGATCACGGTGCGAGCTCTATCCAACCCGGTGCTGGTGCTCGTGGCCGCCGGCGGCGATCGCGCGATGGCCCGCGTCCAAAGAATTCGTGTCTTGCGTGGCCGCTGTTTCACTCTTCGGCACGGAGTGGCGGCTGCGGGGGGCTTCGCGCTAAATTACGGTAACATAATCAAAGTCCTTTGTTCCGAACGCTCGGACGGCGGGCGGTGGAAGCGGACAACGGTGAAGGAGGCGGCGGCGTTCCGTGCAAAAAGTGTCGGCGCGCGTCGTCCCTAAATGGCCCGTGATTATCAGCTGGCCGCCACCGGCGTGCACGTACAATGCCGCCGCCGGCCGAGTGGTTCGTAAACTATCAGGTTTACGTCGCGCCCGCCTGAAGCCATTTTCCCACCCACTGAACACGGCGACGTGTATACTATTATTATTGCTCACACACGCGCGCGCTCGGTGTACGCTAAGCACACACGCACACGGCATACACGTCACACGTACGGCGGTTATCGTGTCTCGTCCGTCGTCATTATTTAGTATTTACAACCCGATCAGTGTACGTTCGAACGTCTCCACCGCAACGAGATACGCCGGTCTCTCCCTCACACCGACCGTCCGCCGCTCGTCGTCGTCGGTCGCGATACGTTCCAAACTTCCAACCCGTCGCGCGTCGGGTTCGATTCAATATTATAGTTGACGTATTGTGTGCGCGCCGTACGTCCGTCCGTGTGTGTGCGCGCGCTCGTTTTCGCGTGTGTGTGTACGTGTGCCGACCCGCCGAGAGATATCTAGAGACAAAATGGCGTCAGTTCTATGATAGTGCGACGTGTGTACTTTCCGCAGTATTTTCCCTAGTTGACGGGTTTTTTTTCAATTCTTTACCCGCGTCTGTCGACACCGAAAAGGGATTAATAAAATGGCTTTCGATCGACCGCCGCACTTCGGTTGCCATTCGTGCGTCTCTGTGTAAACGATCCGAACTCGGTTCCACGGCTATGGTACGCGCGAATCGTGCGACAACCGCCCCGTGCACCATGTAGTCATTCAAACCGTTTGACGCAGACTCTCCTGCTTTCGTTTATTTCTCCGTCTCTCTCTATTCCCTCTCTGTCTGTAACCTCCGGTAGTCCGGAGACGATGTCTATTGTTGTTCCGTTGTCCGCGGCTGTCTTTTGAAATTATTCCAATAATTTTCTTGCGACTGAAAACGAAGAAACAATTGTAGAAGAGAAACTTCAAATTCAAACTGCAAATAATGATGGCGGCATACAATCATTATGGTTACAATAGTTTGAAAAATGATCAGACCAACAAGCGGTTAAGAACCGACTATGATCGAGAATCACGTACCAACAGTTCCGTGTCCTCGTACGAGGACGGCCGTCGCAAAAGCGCCGAAACGCAACCCAATCACATACTGCTATTGACTATTACCAAAGTGACGTACCCCATCAACACTGATGTCATCCACACCATATCCAAAGATCATGGTAACGTGCTGCGCATAGTCATATTTAGAAAACGCGGTGTACAAGCCATGGTAGAATATGAAGAAGTGGACCAGGCTGTTAGGGCTAAACAATTGATGGACGGTGCTGATATATACCAAGGATGTTGTACACTAAGAGTTGAATATGCCAAACCATCCAAATTAAATGTCTACAAAAATGACTCTGAAACATGGGATTACACTACACCAAACCCTAGTGAGAAAAAAACTGCTCCTCTGTTACCGGACCCTCCAAGAGCTCCACTTATTTCTACTCGGCCTACATTCCCTCGATTTGATTTTGAATGCCGGGGTGGACTTTTATCCACACCCCATGATCTACCTAATAACAACTATGGAGAAAGTTATCCAACAACACCTGGACGTTGTGTATTAATGGTTTATGGTTTAGATCCTGAAAAGGCAAATTGTAATCGATTGTTTAATTTGTTCTGTTTGTATGGAAATGTAGTCAAAGTAAAATTTCTTAAAAGTAAGGAAGGTTGTGCAATGGTACAGATGGATAATGAAATGTCAGTTGACCGATGTATGGACAATTTGAATAAGCTGGCACTCATCAACTGTAACGTGTTACAGCTGCAAGTGTCAAAGCAAATGTTTTTGTCGGACATAATGGTTCCATATGATCTACCTGATGGCACTCCATCTTTCAAAGATTATTCTAACTCAAAAAATAATAGGTAATATTGATTTATCAAATCATAGGTACTTATTACTAGTTATTAGTGTAGATTATTAAAAATATGATTTAGTTCAACTACCTATTTTCTAAGTAGAAAACTATCTGAACAAAATGTAATAAAATTTCATTTAATTCATGAACTTCAATTAAGTTCTTAACTGTAATATTTTTAAATTGGTAAATAATTTATGTAGTTCTGTAACTTTATATCAACTTACCTTGTTATTACTTAATTGCACTTGTTTTATAAAATATTTAATAAAGTAAAAATTATTTTTTGAAATTTAATTAATATTAATTTTATTTATAGATTCCATTCAAATTCAAATGGAAAAAATCGGCGTCAAAACCCATCCAGTGTGTTGCATTTTTTTAATGCCCCACCAAACATATCAGAAGATGATTTATCCCAGACAATAAGCAAAGCATTAAAAGATGTTGACCTACAAATGATCATTAAGATGTTTCCTCCTAAAGGTACCGAAGCACGTAGTTCATCTGGACTAATTGAGTTTACAGAAATGGCCATTGCTGTAGAAGTTGTGATGGTTGTCAACCATTGGCCGATAAAATGTGAATCGTCCAAGTTTCCGTACTTACTCAGACTATGTTTTTCATCGTTACCCAAAGGAATAGCGAATGCAGAGTTAGCAGAGTGACATTTTGTTGCTTAACGAACTACCGTATCTCATGTTTGTCAATTATTACTATTTAGTGCATAATGGGTTATTTTTTTTATTTTTTGAAGAGAATTCGACTATGTTTCACATTTCCTATTAATAAGTTAAAAGGACTATGGTTAATACCTGCCACCCCCTTAAAATGTCTGTCTTAAATTATTATCAAATATTTTTTTTTTTTTTTTTGCTATATATGTATTATTATGATTATTACTATTATTATTATTATTATTATTATTATAATTATATTTCTGTAGACTTGTCAATTATGAAAATCAAACCATATCTTCACAATTATTATTTCTGTTTATAATCTATATTATTGAGTACTTATTTCTTATTTAAGTTTATTTCAGAGTACACTGAAATTAGGGATAAGGGGTGGGACCAAAACCATAATCTTGCCAATAAACTGTCCTAATAAAGAGTTTGAAACATATTTTATTGTCACAAAATGCTATTGATGCGTGCACCTTAATATTATGATACTGAAATGTATGATTCCTATTATTAATATTATTGATTATGGTACTGGTACTATGTTTTAAGAGGAATATTTTCCCCAGAGATATTTGGCTTGATAGTAGATTGTTTTTAAATTTGTTAATACTTTTAAAAGTAAAGTAAAGACAGTTTGTTTTAGTTAATTTGTTTTTTTAGTGAATAGAACCATAGTTGTTTTATGTTTTTTTTATTTTGCAACAATTATAAAGATTTAGTTGAATGTTTCAAATGTAAATTAGACTAGTTCTAATTAATAATTAGGTTGTATTTATTTAATTTTTAATTTTAGAATAAAATTGATATCTGATTCAAAAAAATATGAAAGTTACTACTGTTTTTAGTATCCTAGCAACTTAGGTCATTGAATGTAGTAACTAGTATACTTGTTTTATATTTTTTGACAAAAAAAAAGTTGGTATACTTTAAATATTTTACTATGGCACTCTTATTACTTACATTGTTCATTAAATGTTAATACAATTATTTTTGAAATCATTGTATTTGATATTTTATTATACCTATCTGATTTGAAATGTTTATTTAAAAACCATATACTATGAATTATGATATAGTTGTTGGATATTTATTTGTTTTAAGTTCAATTAGAATTATTTTCATAATAACAAATTCTTGAATTTCAATTATTTATGATGACTCCTGTAACCATCTGATGTTAAGGTGAATTCCATTTGATTTTACTGGTAGTTGTATAATAATGAACAATGTATTGTAACTAAATGTATAATGATGAATTCAATATTTCAACTAGTTATACCAATTCAATAACCTTATTTTATTTATGTTAATGTTAATGAACACTATTGAGTTATAACTGCTTAAAGGTAAGTAGAGAATAAAGATTTTGAGTAAATGCAATTTAAAAACAGTTTATTATCTTATAATGTACAATTAATTAGGCACTTAGTTAAAACAGTGAAAGTATTGAATATTTATAATTTCTATGCTGGTGTATAACCTAGTTGTTATACAATTTTTAATATAGATAATTTGTATCTAATATATTTTGTAAAAAAATGTTATTTAATTTAATTTGATTCAATTTTGATAACTGATTTCAAATAAATTTATAATTTTTACTAAATAAAATACTGAATGCTAAATATTGAAATTTTTAATGTTGCCACTTTTATGACACTTTTATCACATTTGTCTTGCAGTAACTAACAAATGAACTAATTTTACATTTCAAAAATTCATAATGCAGATTTGAAAGATGCCAAAATAATTGCATTTTCACTGATGTTTTCTTTCGTTATCGCATTTTAATAGAGGTATTCTGTATTAATTGCCTGTTTTAGAGTAGCTACTTATTTTTAATAAATATTTTGTTAGTTCCTCTACTAATAAAACAAACACTTGTAGGCAACTGTTATATAAGCGTATACAATTCCCTTATTATTTAGTGCAAATTAAATACATTTGAGATGAAATTATATAAATAAGATTAAAGATGGTATTAAAATTCAATTGGTAAACTTCATATTCCAAATTTTATAAAATATTTATTATTCAATGTAGTCAGATCAAAAAAACTTTTCCTATTTCATTAAAATTACACTAAAAAAACATTAAAAAATTCAAAATGTTTACCTATAAAATTCTTGACTTTTGAAATAATTTTAGGTAAATTTTATTATTGAAGGTCTACTGAGTAGGGCTCGCTAAAACTTTTAGTATAGGGACCCAAAATTTGATGTGAGGAACACATTTTTTTCTATTACCTACATCGTAATTGATTAAGTAATACGTAGGTTTTAAAATCTCATGAATAAGATGTTTTTTATTCCTGAAAATGACAACGTATTTGATATTCCCAAGAATTTCCATCGAGTAATGTTTCCGGGTATCACTTATGCTGCTTGGAATCGTTTTTTTTTCATTTCATCGATTTTTCAGTGGGGGTGGCCTATCCTGATCTTGTATTCTCATCGTACATTCGTACTACAGCCTTTTTATTGTTGTTTAGTAGGTATTGGAGTCAAATACGCTATACGTACCTATATGATATTTATTATTAGTTATTTAAATGAATAATATAACACGCAACTACTACTAAAATTATATTTGTTTTTCCATCAGTGGTTAATGGGCATAAATATAAGCGCTTATTTTATGTTAAGTTTATGGCTGCTGAAATAATATAAGTACCTACATACGGTGTTGTGAACATGTATTAATTATTATATTTCCACAATATATGACGCTGTTATTAATTAAAAAATAAATTAGGAGTGCTAATTTGAACAGGTTTATGATGTTACTAGGGATATGATCTAATAATTTGTGTATATTATTATTATACTTCTGTACTAGCATAATTTGACGATGTTTTTCCTATTTCAAAAATTATTTCGTCTTGAAGGTTAACAGTATAGGCAAGTATATTGTACATTTTATTATTCCATATTCATTGTAATGTGATAAATCGTGGGAACTAGTAAGTTTAGAACATATTGGTTTTTTCGATAAACAATTTTATTAGCCACTTAAAATGATCAGTAAACATACTACTCAACGGTCAACATATTATAAACTCTGTTTAAAATCTAGCATATGCATACACGTAATAGTGTTTCAATTGGTTTTTATGGCGTTTTGTCATTGCACAATTAAATTTGAATATTGTAAATACGCAATTTAATGCTGGCTCAAATAAACGTGAATCGTGGAAAACACCGTGTCTTGTCTTATTATGTCTACTGATATCCAAATGGGAAAGCCTAATTCAATCGTGTAGACGTGTAGTGCTTGCATTTGAACTATCAGATCGATACCTACTGCACCTGCTGTCCCTTTTTAGTATGCATTGATTTTGTTATTACCTAATATGATTTACATTTTGGTAAACCGTAAACGGACATATAAGAGGACCACCGACCACGGCTAGGGAACAGTCAACAAGGGAATAGCGATCGAACTATACGAAAATAACCTACGACCTTACCACACAGTTTTGGTTGGTTGTTTCCCGTTAATAATGTGTATTTATTGATAAGACTATTTAATTGTATGTATATATATATATATATCAAGAATATTATTAATCAAAACGAATGATATTAATTTTAATGAATGTTCGAACCGTTCGGCGCCACTGCGACAAGCCAACATATCGCATGTTATAGTCATTATTGATTATTTAATAGACTATTATTATTAAATAGAGTATTTTATTCTATGATCAATGTTATTATGAAGAAATATGAAATAGCATGGTATCATCCCGTGGCCACTCCCTATTTAAAATTGAGTGGTATACTAAGGCTAAAATAATTAGCGGTTCACAAACACTGTGGAGTTTCAAATTTTAAATAATATTTTACTCCCCAAATTATTGAGTTGTAACTGGAACTCTATATAAATTAAATAAGTTTATCAAATAAGTTAAACAACTGTATACTATTTAGAAATATATTAACATAATTTTCATATCTAATATGCATCCAATATAGGTAGGTACATCATCTACCTCACGGAGAACCTAGGTATATTAATAATGGGCTATATTCTTAGGCGCAATTAGAGTTTATATTTTGGGAGGCTAAAAGTACTTAAACAACACAGACCCAAAACAGAATATTTTTCATCAGGAGGGCTAAGCCCCCCAAGCCCCCCCCTCCTAGTTGCGCGTATGGCTATATTTATATTTAATTCTCACTTCTCGGGATGAATAGGAAAGCAAATAAACTGCAATATGTATTACGACTATAACCTTTAGAAGGAAGTTGGTATTTTATTGCATTTTTACCCTTCTGCAGCACTTAATTATTCAATTATAACATTAGTGGTTTTACTTTATTACTTAATAGAGTAAATCGTTCTCTAGACCCTAGACGATTATATTCCACTATATGTTAGTGTAGGTTCTTTAGGTTTAATCAAGGTTACTCGCAGTGGTGTAATTGTAGAGGGAGGATGGACAAAGTGGGCATTTACCCCCGTCTGATTTTAAAAGCAGCCCGATGGGCCGGTGCCCGGTGATTGCCGTTTAACCGTTATATTTTACTAGCCCAAAAACATGTTTTTATAATATTTTCATAAAATATCATACCATGTACCTACTAAGAAATCATTGTCATAATGATACATTTTTAATTAATAATTTATGGTTAGAATATATTTATATTTAAATGCATGCGGGTACGTGCATGTATGTATTTATGTGTGTGTGACATGTGTGTGTGTGTACTTTTTGAAGGAAAAGAAATATAATATTTTTATTTGCACAAAAATAATAATAATTAATATAATAATCCCGTATAGTTTTACTTATAAAATCTAAAATTAATAAAAATTCTAAAAACAACAACCGTGGACCGATTGGCACTCTTAGTTTCAGACTTCAGTTAACTTGCGATACTATTCTAGTGTTTTATGTAGGTATTAAATTAGTATAGAGTACCTATATAAAAATTTAATTTTTGCGTGACGCGTGTTATTAATTTTTTTCAGTATGGACAAAATGCATTAAAAAAAAAAAGAAATGGATGGGGAAACAAAAAACCATTGTGTTAAAAAAATTAAATTACTGCAAAACGCTCAAGGATCGAAAAGTTTAAAGTTAGTAAAAAGGTTTGTAATAATTAGAATAAAAAATGTTTAAATTCTAAAATATATTTTGTGGTGAGCGAAGCGAGTAATTTCTTTTACCCACTTAGACCGGTAAAAACACAGTTTCCCTCTACTGAAAACTGAAATGACACCACTGGTTACTCGTTCAATTTCCAAAACTGGAAAGATTATCTTTTATTAACTTGTAAAAGTTACAAGTTTAATAGAAAAAAAAAAAGATCGGCGGGATCTCGCTCTGTTTTATTGTAAAAGTTAGTAAATGGTAAATGAGCGTAGACTTCGATCATAGGATAGGTCATCATAATGGATGTGTTAAATTTGAATGCAATTATAGATATCATTGTATACGAAAAACGATTCTGAACGGAGATTATTTGTTAGTCTAGACTCTAGAACATACTACACTATATTTAAATTATAATATATTTTATTTAGATACAACTAATTTATTTTTCAATTAGGGTAACTGGTGGTTAAATTTGACGAATTTTAACAATATTTCTACTTCAAACGCTTATAAAAATAATTGTGCCTATTATATTTTGATAATTTTTAAATGACAGTAAGAACAACTTTGGTGGAATCTTCTATTCAAGTTAAAAATTTTTTTTAAAAAACAATATCATCATCTTTTAATGAATATTTAGAACTTTAATTAAAACATAATCAATAGCTTAATTTTAACTTTTTTACTCGTTAAGGCGAAGTTTTGTCAATACATATTAGTCATATTACCAATGATTATCACATAAAACTGCTGTAGGTACACGTACTCAGAATTTTTATATTTATTTATTTTTATATTCGATTTTGATTACATACGTTTATTTTATGTAGTTTGATGCCAATATCTAATATGGACAATAATAGTAAGAGGGGGACGCCTTAAATTTATACGACTGTTTTATGCAGATTCGTATGTTAATTATACGTCATAACTCATACACTCATAAAGTCATAACAATTACCAATTTGTAGTAAATCAGTCAAGACTCAAGGACATTATATTGAAAGCCCTGGTTTTTAGTCTTTATCAAATGCACAACATTACGTTTTCTATTTCTAATAACGTGTCGATATATCAATTGATAAGGATTTTGAAAACCTATGTGATTTCGACATCAAGTCTACTGCAGTTCGACTTTACCACTATTTTAATTTTATCTCACAAAATAGAATCAAACTAATTGGAAATATAAAAATCAACAATCAGGCAGGTCGCCATATTTTCGAATTACGACGTTCTTATTATAATCTGGACAAGAAATTAAGTAAGCGATCATCTCCTCAATAAAATTTGTCGTTCTTGGTATGAAAATGTCCTGTGTATACTTATAGTGTGGCGTATCGATTCGAGTACGGAACAATAGCGTGTCTAATATTGTAATCGGTCATTGAAACTGCGATAATATAATTTCCATTAAAGTGCAATTACTGATATTGTGATATAATGATATAATGCATTGATATTGTTTAATTTTTAAATAACAAGTTAATATTATTATTTGTTATATATCAATATCTTCTGACGTAGTCTGTCCTTGTTTACGTAAACAAGACATAATATGAATCATCATGCTAAGGGGCAATATAACAATGTAATAATTATACTATTATTATCATTTATCCTTTTTAGAAGGTCACGAAGTACGAATATTACGAATGCGATAATAATACGACAATTATAATAATTTTTTATTTCTTCTAATCCGTCAAAAAATAATAAAATATATTACGCAAATGTATTACACGTGAATAAAAAAAATAACTCATAACCATCTTGTGTACACAGTATACGTGGTAATAAACTAAATTATAATTACGTAAGAAAAATGGAATTATATTTGTTTTTAGCAAAATTTTATACGGAAAACGGAACCAACTATACAATGTGCTTTTTATATTTACGGGATCGAAGTTTATTAACTACGAATAAAAAGGAAATTTCCTGTAAGTAATTACATGTTGTTTACACCTATATTATCCTGAATAATTAATATTTAATAAAACTTTAAGCTGAAGATAATGTTTACTTATAAATTAAAGTTATTAATCATATAAGAAAAGAGTTATTACGGAAGTATTTATGTGGAACATTAGACATGAGTTGGGCGTGGGCCACTGAAGCGGGTGACTTCAAGTTTGAAAACAACGATAAATCATCGCATTCGGAAAAATAATTTTGAGTAGATTTCGTTTTACAACAATGTTAAGTGTTTACACTTTTCATAATCTGCTCATAAAAAAGGGTTCGAATTTCTGGATAGTCGAATTAATATTTGTACTGTTTCTACGGTTGCACGTACAATTTAAAATTAAACTTATACTATTCTTCATAATCATACAACTATTGTAAAATTGTATAATATTATAATTTATAACTTTAAATCCGCATGTTTAACAATATAGGTTCAGACTGTTAAAAGTATAAGTTAAATGAAATTCATTACTAATTGTTTTCGGGGAGAATTATTAAAACTGTTGAAAAATTTTGCATATCACTTGTTTTACTTTTTCTTTAATATTTTGACAAATCTATTAATACATTTGTTGAAAAAGTCGTTTATCTCTTCCATAATTTAAGTGGATTTAATATAATATAATTTATACGACGCGGCTTTTAAATGGTTAGTTATAATCCTCATTTATAAACTTCCATTATTATCTGTAGGTACATAATATGCCTGTACCAGGGAAGCGCACAAAAATTTTATTGCAGCCTTCGAGCGACAAAATCTTAAAAACGACTGGGGATTAATGCTACTACTCTGTACGAAATTGTAACGACTAAAAACAGTAAATTTTTTGTAATATTTCCTCTAACGTAAACATGTATTTTTGATTCAAAATCAAGTACCTATCTGAAATTTTAAAGTGATGATAAAATAATAAAAATAAATAATATATCCATCCCATCGTTTTCTACACAATACAGCGCCGTGACGAAAATTTGAGCTTGAATCCACGTACATTAGGCCATTAGAGTATAGTTTTGTTGGGTTCAATCACCTGCAACAGCTTTGTCTACGCATATAGGTAATATGATCTATGGTGTTAATTCGTCTGATAGATTGTAGTGTTGTACAAGTAGTGTTTGAATTCATTTTGTAAAAACATCATATTCTAGATAGGAAGGGGCGGTTTGCGGGACCAGATGGTAGTAAAGTTATGCTAGTTCACACATTTTGAAACCTATATTAACTCATTAAAAATGCAAATAGCGCCACTGCATTTTGCTTATGCTCACCAGTAATTCTAAACCTAAGATAGCGTTAAACTGTTATATTACAAAATATTATTAGCTTTTATGTAATAGGTAAAATGTATTAATCATTTACAAGGTTTCAAAACATAAATAACTAAATTTTTTCCAACATTTACCTATATTTTGTTCTTGCGCGATAGTCTGGATTATATGGAGTATATGGATCAATACACCATAACGTTATGAGGGTTAGTCAAAATCAAGGCTTAAAACAAAAATATATTTTTCGTTATTAGATGTTTTAATGTTATTACTAATAACTTATTAGGTAACAGTTTAAATTCTGAATGGTGAACAGTAAAATACATAGTTTTTATTTTTACGACGTGTTATAACATGGTTTGTTTTGTTATTTAATGATTTAGTATGCGTAATGCGTTTATTCTTTATACCTAGTTCATCGTTCACGGCTTATATTTTATAAAACGACATACGACTGTCGACTGTAAACTACACTGCAAACTCTTAATTCATAGTTGTTCACAATTTATTGTGTACATGTTTAACATATTTAGTTCAAACGTTCATGTTTTATTGTTCGTATAATAAATAATTATTATCTTACAAGCTTAAATCCTTTTTATTAAACATTTTAGCTGTCTGACAATATTTCAACGTAATTGTATGATATAATTATATTATACCTATAGTAGCAATAATGAATTTGAATTCAACAATAAAATAAGACAGAAAAAAGATAATCATAATTTTATTATACTTAATTAAAATTTAGTTTTTAAATAATATATACATAGCTTACTGCATTTTTTTATAAACTTGGTTTTGATATAGTACCTATTGATTTTATTGTTATTAAGAATTAAGATGAATTTCATCATGGTAAACAATACATTTGTAATAAAAAATATGTAAAATAAATATTGTTTATACTCGAATAATTTTGACAAGTTTAAAGATACGTTAATTTAATATAGTAATTACACGATATTTTATGTTAACATTTGAGCATACTGCTACTGAATACCACGCAGGAGTTTTAATTATGATGTGCAGAAAAAAGAAAAAAGTCAGCAAATTTACTTGTAAATTGCAATTGCATTATACATTACAGATTTTAAATATTCTTTTGATGATAAAAGAATAATAATAGGTTATTTGTAGATAATCAAGCAATCGTCAAAATGCAACTGAGAATCAAATAAAATAAATAATATTTAAAAGTTTTAAATATACTTAAACTTAATAAACATGAACTGACCGTGTACACCCGTGTTTACAGACGTACAGTTTTACCTATCGAATGTTACCTATACGGCTATACCTATAGTTCTATATCTAAATCTATGTTATTAAACTAATTATAATGAAAACTAATAAAATGGTTTGTACATATTTGTTTGTCATCGCGTAAGAAATCGCACTGAAAATTATTGTAGTCTTTTGAAATGGAACGGCATGTCTAAAATACCGTGGGAATTCTGAGGATGAATATATCTTCCACTTTAGCTGTACCTGTAAGTATTAATTGTTATCTCTTATGACGTTTGGTATAATTTTTTTACTGGCAATCTTGTCCAATTACAATTTTTTTTAGATTCTGAACGGAGTGATGGAATCTATTGGTTTTACAGTGATGTGTGTTTTTTTTTTTATTTTTATTTTTTTTTTTTGTGTCTGAGGACACGATTTTTGGTAGTAAAAATGCTTCGATTTTCTTAAACAGCAACTTTTCTGATAGGAAAGTGAATGTAGATGGTACTTGGACGCGTCAAAAATCCAACTTTTTCAACACTTTTTTAAAAAATCGAAAAAAATGATAAAAAAATTATGAAAAAACGGGAAATTTTACGCAAAATCACGTTTTTACAAGCTACATTTTTTTAAAATGCTCTAACTCCAAAACGAAAAACCGCAACAACTTGAAATTTTCACCAAATATTTATATTGGTGTTCTCTATACATAGTTAAGTTTTCAAAGTATTTTGACATGTTTTGACTTATTTATAGACAATTTAAATTTTCGATTTTTGTAAATTTTTTTTTTTTTAAAAAAATTTAATACAAGGTTTATAATAAGCTTAACTTATCTTCACTAGAAAATATCGGTGATCATTTCACTCAAATTTTTTTATAAGCTAATAAAGCTCAAATTTGTATAAAATGTGTCAAAATCACGATAATTTGCAAGTTATTTTGTAGATAAAAATTCATAAAATTTTTTCTGTTTATACTTAAGTTTCAAAATTTTGATACTAGTTTATCCATAAGCTAATCTTCAAAAATATATAAAAAAATTTCTACCGGATCAAAAGAAAAAAATTTTATGACCGTTTGAAATTTAAATGTTTATGAAATTGCATTATAATTCTATTTAAATATAAAATACTATATTATTATATACACATTTTAGACAAAAATATTAACTCCGTTCAGAATCGTTATTCGTATATAATGATATCTATCATTGCATTCAAATTTAACAAATCCATTGTAATAATGACCGATCCTATAAACGAGGTACACTCCACCCCCAACTGTACAGCAAAACGAGGCCCACCCGTTCTTTTTTAATTTTGACATGCGTACGATTTTGTTTATTAGTGTGTCCCATTGATTGTTTTTTTAAACACGTAGCGTTATACATAACATATTTTTGTGACAATTAAACTTGTATTTGACCGCAAGTGACGGTATGCATGTGTACTGCCTAGTATGCTTGTATAAACAACGATATAATCGTATGGAATCACCTGTCTATATACAAGACATTGTATTCTTAAAAAAAAATAATAAAAACGTAATATATAAACGTTAAAAATATCATTACGTCAATTATTTAACCGGTAAAAAGGCACTTTTTTCGATGTTTGCTAATTTGTTTCTATGTTATCGATTTCTCCTACACCTCTGACAGTAATTTACCATTTGCCCTTGACCAAAAATTGTATCTATATTAGTTTATATATTATGTCATTGATATTGTCATCATCGTGGTGCACCGATAGTTCTTTTCAAGATCCACAGGTGATTTTTGTGATTGCTATTTAATAATATACTCTATTCGGTTTTAGGGGGTCTTTAAGCCATGTTGAATGTAGACTGTTCGATCATCTTCCAAACGAACGTATGGCACCCATCAGTCAAAATCCACTTGCAGGAGATTGGTGTTTTTGTAAAGCATCGAGTATGATCGTCGCTCCTCATCCGACGTCCACAGTATAGTGGTGGCCGATGTCGGCTTATTCTCCCCGATCCGGTTTGACTTAGGAGGTCTTTGAAATTCTAATTCGACTATAACAGATGTCTATCGGTATTTACCGATTTTAGTTTAGGTGTTTTGAGGATCTGTAAGATCGTGATAATTCAATCGATGCATTTACAAAGGAAAAAGTAGAAAAAACATTTATAATTCGTAAATTGCAAAAAAAAGGCGTAAAATATAATTTAATATCCATAGATAGTGTATATTTTTTTGACTGTTTGAAATATACACTGTTGTCTATTTAAATGAATATTGTTGATTGATGCAAAAATATAAGTAGGTACGCAAAAAGTGTTGAAGGTAAACTTAAAAGTTATAAGTTAGAAAGGATCATAAATAAATAAATTTGTTTCTTATTTAATCGCTGTAAACTAGTAATATTAATAATCATACCTAGGTACTTGATTTGCAATTTAATTTTTTCACTAACTATATAATATATTTACTAAAAATAATAGTCTGATAATTGTATAAATAAACGCTACAAACGCATGTTAAGTGTTTAAAAATACATTTCTAGGACTAAATTACTAAAATATTTAAAAATATACTGACCTTTATCATGTAGGTATGCCTTCTTTCAAAATGAACGTATGTTGGAACACGTGTTCGTGCATACGACTCTGGTATTAAATACCTCGAATTTACCATTGTTACAACTTACATCTATATTATGCTTACTATAAAATATTTTACTGTATTTCTATTTATTTGTTTGAGGTGTGACAGCTACAACTACTACACTTTACTGAGTTTGTAACAAAATAAATATATAGGTATGGCACTTGTATATGTTACACAGTACCATTTTTTCTCATTATAAACTGAAGCTAGCTGCAGGTAAACCTAAATGGCTAGGTATATCGTAGCTTTATTATTATATCATAGATACCTACTATATATGCACGAATGCATGATAATATACGTATCATTGCGTTAAAATATTTTCACAAGAACCTACGAAAATATTTAATAAATAATCGTTTAAAAGTATATACCCACAATAACACGCCTATAACTTATTATATTATTACAATGCCTCTAAACATTTTTTTTTTTTTTAATAAATAAATCTATGATTTATAATGTATAATATATAATATATAATATACCCACTGATAATATTGAAATAGGGCTTGATAAATAATTATAATATACTCGGATTGTTGCCAGTATTGGTATAGATATTTGTAGGTATTATATTTTGTGTTACAAACTCCTATACTAATATATTTAAGATATATAAGTAGTACCTACTACGAAATGAAACATTTTAAAAATATGCCGAACGTATGTATAATTTAATATTTTTTATTTTTTGGCTGTCTAGTGTCTATATTATAGACTACAGTGCACTACCATATGGTAGCCAATATATAGTATAGTTATGCACTAGCTGTTTCTATTATAATATTTCGACTGTAGTATAATCTTTGAGAATATACATGTGTTTGTGTTTAACTGCTAATATAAAGCAATGCACTAAAAGGGGCTCCGAGTACTTTACCAATATTTTTTAATGAAACGTTATTAAATTAAATGGATATACGATGCCATTACATAATTTCCCTGTAACATTGGTTGAAAAATAGAGAAATTCAACTGAAGTTCATAAATTATTTATTGATTTCTAACAATAAATAAATGTGTTAATATTTATTTGTAGACTGTAAGTACAATTTTGGTTTTACTTTACAATATATACATAATACGTCACAGTGAACATAATAAGATTGTTTTACATCTAGATCTAATCTGATAATTTTAAATTTACATGACATCATAATTTAAGTTTAAAAGGGAAATGACCCATTGGCCACACCTATTTCATTGAAACTTGTAAATCTAGTTAAACTATTTGCATTTCAATCTGTGTGGTGAATTATACTGTTGGTACGTGTTTAAACACATACGCGCTTAGTATTAGTGGGTTATTCAGTTATTGTTTGTATTTAAATTTTAGTGAAATTGTAGAAGTAATAGAATCGATTTTGTATTAATGTTCAAGTCTTTGTGAATGTTTTTGTAAACATACTCCTAATAAAGTATTATAATTTATAAGTACCAATGAGCGTTATTATAGTCGTTAATGCAATAATCTGAATCATATGAGTTGGTCTAAAATGTTTGTTGGTTTGGCAGGACACCAAATTTGGAATACCATGTGACTAGGTTGGCCTTATGATTGTTTCAACAAAATACTAGCCATTTTTATCTTAATAAAATGTGCCAAAATCTAGAAAAAAGCCAACTTTTTTTTCTATTAATTATTACTGATGAAAGGTAATACTGTTGAACTATCATTTATATTATTATTCATGGTGTTTGTAATAAGAGGTCAAGCTTGCACGCTTCAAATCACGTCACTGAATTTGGAATTTAGATGAAATTTTGTTTTTATTATATTTATGTTTTATTTATAATTGTTTTACATATCATCGTTCATCATATATATTACTTATTCATAAAGTTGACAGTTGACTCATATATTCATTGAAAATACTTCTTGAAAACCATAGTTGTGAACATTCAAAGTTGGAAATTTGATAATTTTGTATAGAAGTATATTATTATGTATACTATTATATAGATGTATTTCAAACTTTGAGAACTGTATTGTATATTATTGTACATCCAAAAATACCCTTAAAAATAATCAGGTTCACTGTTCGTTTTAACGAGAACTTATTGTTAAGAATAACTGTTTGAATTCAACTTGAGTCACGAATATTACTTACTCGGAATGCCCACACATGTGTGGTTCGTTTAAGGTCGTAAAAGTGATCAGTGATCACAGTCAAGACGAAAGAAACCTTTGTGAGGTTCCGAGAAACAACACAGCAGTATTTAATGAGTGTGACACACACACAATACCAATTTTACCGTCTGAGTGGTTGGTTTAATAATATATTATTTACCTACCCATTATAGCACTTGCGAATGTTATACAGAATATAATATAATATAATATTTATGACATACGCACATACGTATATACTTATATTATATAATACATAATGCACATAGGTACCACCCACCGGCCATATAACTAGTTTGTCGTATTACTAAGTCGTTACAGTCATAATTGATAAGTATGTACCTAGAAACTTTTCTGTTATTATTTCGAGTAAGTACAGCCGTTCTTAATAAAATCCGGTGATGTTCCGTCTCATCGTGATCATTCGACTACCTAGTTCATTGGCTGATTAAAAGTTGGGAAAAGTTTGAACTTTTGAAGGAATACCAAATAGCACCTTTCTTTAGTATTATTATTATTATTAAGGTGTTGTTTTTTATTTGTAAGAACTTCTTCAAATATTACTGAATGCTGGATCTGCCCAAAAAGCCTCATTAGATATTTCCCAGGACTTGATCAGACTTCATGATATGAAAATAGATGCCTATTGATTTTATCGGGTAATTATTATTTAATTACTTCACCGAAAAACCCTACGACCACAATACACAAACTCCTTTATGCTCCCAAAGAAGTATTTTGAACAACTCTACGAAAAAAAATTGTAAAAAAGTTCAATATAGTGTTGTCAGAAAATTGTAAAATAAAAAGGCCTTTTCTTTTATAAATAATAATATAAAAGCATATTAAGTATCAGTTACTATAGTGACTATCTTATATTCTTAAATATTAATAACTGCGTTTGCTTGCTCGATTTTTGATTATTTAAACCGTAGTCACTTGGACTGGCACTTGATAACAATCATCTATAGATAGTGCGGAATGAAGTATACTTACACGTCATAAAGAATGCTTAGTAACGGTTATTAGTTATCAAAGGTCATCGGGTAACGGTTACTACGGAAGGACATTATATAATATTTTTGTTGAAGTTGTATTCTCGGATACATGATAAAACATAATCAATGTACATAACCGTTGTTGTAATATGTTAATGTAATGAATTATGGGTTTTATTGTACCAATTTATTATAATTTTTACTAATTTTCCTCGAAAAAATGTATTCTTTATAAAAAATTCACGATTTGTAGAATTGTGTGAAAATTTAATTTAATACTAGGTATACCTACAATATACTACATATACAGAATACTATATAATTTTACTTAAAAAATTTCAATTTATAAACAATTATTTACAAGTATTTTTTTTTATATACAATTATTTTACTATAATCTCTTATAGTATTTACAACATGCATTTGTACGTAATATATACATAAAGACATAAAGACATGAGGCGAGAAGTCATTCATCAGTTAGCCAGTAACGCTCAGATATTTATAAACGATAAAATAATTTTATCTTATTAAATTTGTTATAATTTACTTTTAATTTCAAATGTTTTTACTTAAAATAATTTTTAATTTATATACCTATTATACTATTATAGAATTATACAGTACAGCGGTCCTCACCACGCGACACTTAAACAAATTGTGTGCAGCCCGTTCTGAATTGTACACTTAAATCTAGCATAATTTACATTGTACATTTAATAAATATTATTTTATTTCTCTCGAATAATACTAAAAATAAAATTAATCAATTTCCAATATAAGTTTTTCACTGTTTAGTACTGTTTTAATATGTTCATTTACAAATAATTTTAGGATTATTATGATCAAAATAATTAAAATCGTGTATTATATCAGATACAGAGATTTAAATCACTGAAAATTTAAAAAATTTCTTTCAAACTTAATTGTCAATATGTATTATACTGAACTACTGAAGTAAAACAGCAAAGCAAAGTTTAAGTTTTTGTACAATTTTTCCCCCTCGTCGAGAAATTAGTTTATTCACCAACAAAAAACTGACTTTCCAAAAAAAATAAATATTATATTTTGAAATAATCAATTTCAAAGTAAAATTGATAAATATAGTATGCTAATCAGTAATCAGTATTTATAAACTATGAATTGTTTCATGTTTGTAAAATTAAAACTATAATAATAATTTAAAATTTTTAAATCTTTTAATCACTATCATTGATAATGAAACTAAAAATAAAGAAACTATTTAGGAATCATTACACCAGGAGAAAAAAATACGCATAACAACACCCTATTTTTAAGTCAATAATGCTTAAATTCGATTTGATTTACTAATTGTAGCCAGTCAATAATTTTTAAAAATTGGTATTTAGCCCTTTTCAAAAACCTTGTGAGTATCGCTGGTATAGTATATTATATAATATATACCTACTGTGAGTTATTATTATTTTCATTATTTTATTTGGTTTCACTTTCCATACAAATATCTAATATTGATTAAACAGTAAACAATACTCAGGGCCGTATTTAGAATCTTACTTCCTTGAGGCAAAAAAATTAAGCCACCCTTTCCAATCTATAAGGAATGTTATATACATTGTTACATAATATAATATACATATAGCCATATAGGCAGTTTTAAAACTTGCCGCCTCTAAAAATATTGCCATTATGGACAATACGGGACCGTGTTTAGGAGAGCCCCTAAATTCGGCCCTGACTATATACTTACTATATTATTTATTGCACCTTTAAATATAATAATAGGTACTACAGAGTGTACAGTAATAATAATAATTCAATTATTCTTGAATGTGTTAAATTAATTAAAGTGGTAACTTCCTTATACATTATGATACTTCATTATGGTACTTACTGATTTGAAAAAAACTAACTTTAATGGATTTTTATGTTATGTATATAATAATACATTTAAATTAAAAAAAAACAATTGCACCTACCTATTTTAATACCAAAATATACTTTGTACGGGTATTGCAATTACACGTTTAATGTTTTAATGTTTATTAACTATACGTCATAACTTATAAGTATATATTTTATACCTAGTATTGTAAAAACTGTAAACCTGTAAACACTATATGTACAGTATATTAAACGTATCACAACGGTTTATTAATTTAGCATATACATTTTTATCACAAATTGTTGAACTCCCATGATGTATTCTGTATAATATGTAGGTACTTCTAAATATAACAGAGATAATAAATAATTATTAATTTTACTGTTTTAAACTCTGGTTTATCATTTTTAATAAGACAAACTGTACTTGGAGAAACTGACATTAAATTTAAATGTTCACCGTAGAAATATGTTTGATACATTTTCGTCTGTACTATATATTATAATTACTACCACATTTTTGGGTATTAAATATTAATATAATTATTGTATGAATAGTATTGAGCATTACATTGTTTAACAATAATAACTAAACGTCTAAACGTATACACACAACGCATTATACAGCGGACCGTTTATTTAGATTAATTTAGAAAAATCATTAATTATATACATTTAATGGCTTACAAAATCAATGTTATATGTGATGCATGGTTTTACAAATTGATTTTATATTAACATATACATGAATATTATCATTTATCCATTGATAATGTGGATTAAACCATTACAATACATTATATATTATCGTATATACAATGGGGAAAAAAGACGGGGATTGAATTTGATAACTGTATTGATGTTAAATTGTTATCATTTTCATAATATATAAAATATAACACTGCATATATTTCATCATAGTATTATATTCACACAATAATAATCGACTATGGGTATAATAATTGGTAAAATATCTACTAAAATATAATGTATATATACATACGCTATAAACTAAACAATTGGACATTCGATTATTAAATTATACATAATTCCATTAATTTGTCTACCAAAATATCAGTTTACTATGTGAATTTCTTTGGAATTGAGTTTTAAATAATTATTTATACATGACATAACACTATAACAGTAAATCTTGTATCCAATCCAATAGAATAAGACATAAGTCATAAATAATAGGTATTATTACTGTTAAGACTAGTTAAGTATTTATCGCAACTTATACTTATACATATATTTTTAATGGTAAAAGGACGCGAACTAGAACCTATATAATATTATGATTTCCCATTATTACAATTTACAGATAGTAGTGGTAATAATTAAAAATATTACGTTTGTTGTTTATTGTAATATATATTGATTTATTTAAATATTGATAATACTGGGTATATTTAAAAACCAATTTGAAATGTTTAAATCATATTATCTCCGTTCTCTATCTTAATATAATGAATAATGATATCATTGTGTTACAATTTTAATTAATTTCTAATTAAGTTGAATAGAGCAACATTTATTTATTCATAACTCACGAGCCACAGTGATTGTATTTTTTTTAACTTATGCGACATATTAACAATAGTAATATTCATTTTTATCACGCAGCTTTATTCAATAGAAGCATATTGTACATTTGTACCTATATTAATAAAAATCAGTGGCATGGTGTGGTGGAGTGGTTAGCCGCACTCGCTAATCAGTGCTGCGGTTAAGCACCCTCCGGCGTCGTTAAAACCGGATGGGTGACCATCCGGGTTCTTAGCGACGTTAACCATGCCACAGATGCACATACGTGAACCACACAACCCACAATTCCCCAACATAAACAATTAATCATCCAACATCCAATGGCCTCAGTTGCCGCGGATTACTAATGAAAAAAAAATAAAATAAAATATATCATGTCCTCGCATAATGAATTAAGTACTGAAACGTTCGAAGAAATGCCAAAAAATTGAAAGAAGATAATTAGTTATATAAAATACAAATTTCTACATATACGGATTAATTCTCATAATAATTGATGAGTATATTATCCCTACGTATCAATGTGGTATATATTATGTGTAAAGGAATTACTTCAAAGTCAAGAGAAATAGAGAATACGTTGTCAAATAAATTCCGTGTTTTGAAGTTCTTATGTGTGTCCTTAAGCAGAATGTGTCATGGAGATTACAGATATTTTTAAACTTATTTAAATGCCATTCTAGTGGTAAACCACTAGATTTACCAATCTATAAGTATAGATGGGTACCTACTATATATCTTTTACGCGATAGTGCATATTTTAATTATCTTATTCGGAAGATATGTCTACCAATGAACCGAGTGATATTTATTCGGTGTCTCGGTGAATTATTTAATATAATTTATAACTGTACTTTTTACTTTCATGTTTCCCTCTATGGCTTTACGTATTGCTGTAAAATCCGTAAAATATTCACTGCCACGCGGCACGCCAAGATTTCCGGGTGGGCAAGGACAACGATTCTTCTGATGAGTAAAATGGCTAATGGAGATAAATATGATATCGGAACCTCTCCCCCATGGACCTGATATGGTAAATTAACTTTTATATGAAATATAGTTTTTTCTTAAATATTTTTATTATATTAAAATTTTGACTTGGAAATCATACCTATTCAGTTTATATAAATTCATTATACGTACTTCACTATTATTTCACTGAATTGCTAAATCATTGTGATGAAAATGATTATCCAAATGTATATAAACTTTTAAAAATCATATTAACTTTATCTATCACAAATTACAATAGCTACCGTAGAAAGTTCATTCTCGAAATTGTGACGGTTAAAAATCTATCTCAGAAACACCAGGGTAGAGAACCGTTTAAATGGATTAGCTTTATTTAAATCAATATGATTATAGTATTTTACATTTATAATCAATAGTTATTTAATGTATTCATTTAATTAAGTCAGTAGTTACCAAGATAATAATAATTAAATATATATTAAACATTTATGTATAAATGAAATCAAATAACAAAATAATTTTTTTTAACTTGGAAACTAATTATTATCAAACATCGATAAAAACATATTTTATCTTTTCATCAGAACTATTAAAATTATAAGTTTATTTTAAATTAATAATAAAAACTCTGTTGGTTGCTAAGGCTCAGACCGAGGAAATTAATGCCATTCGTCGATTTTTATTCATACATATTATAAACGTACACTGGTAAACATTACACCTATTGAAAAGTGTTAAATTCAATTGTTTATTACGCAGTCTTCACGATTTCCTTTACACGTATTATGATTTTTGTCACATAAAGGTAATGATCGCGATTTGCTGTTAGTCCGTGGCCTAGCGGGTTTGACGGGTCTCATAAGAACAACCTGTTAATTTACGAGGCGTACAACACGTTTCTCTTCTAGCCTGATTAATAATATAAGTTTGCGGTATTTTACACCTCGAAAAGATACGTGAACAGTTGAATAGAAATTATTTATTACTTACACGGAAAGAATTGAAAGTTTGAGAATAAAAAAAAAAAGTCATAAAATGCAATGTTTAAGGATCCATCATTATATTATAAAACAATTTATATTATGTTAATAAGTGTGTGTGGCCACGTTGGGCTGTCCTCATTGGTCGTGGTTAAAATATTTAGCATTAATAGTGTCCGTGTATGTGTGTACTGCGTTGTGTGTTACATTCGCACACAATAAAAATAATTTTAATAACCATACACGATGATAATAATAATAATAATAATAATAATAATAATAATAATAATAATAATAATAATAGTAATAGTAATAAATAATAATAATAACAACGATAAAGGTGGCCGACTGCGTCACCCCATCCCCTCCCGCCGGGTTCTCGTTTCACGATTCATGGGTGAAGAGACCAGCGGCGGGAAAACGGCAACGCTGCGACGCCCGAACTTTGCACGATACACGTACACACGGCGCGACAATCGCCGCATTGCCAAATCGTGCGCGGTGTTTATAAACAACACTTGCTTACATATGCGCGGCTCGCTATGAATATTACCGTTCGGCGGCGACTGTTGTGTTTACGTTTCTCCCACCATCGGCCACCGCCGCCGCCGAAGCTGCTGCTGCCGCCGGTGGTGTTGGTCGGCTGATGAAATAACCTTGGCCCCATACGTGTACCCGTCGTTTGCCCGCACCGCACGCTGCACAGACCTGTCGTGACGTGAAGCGGTGCGAAACACAATATTATTATTATCATTACCTTAGCAAGATTATTATTACTATTATTATTGTTATTGCTGTGCATATTAAAATATCTGTCTCCGCTGTTACCGTCGTCAAAAAACACGTCGACCACTATCGTCATTATCCGTACACCGCCCTGAAACGTTACGATTGAAGGTGGTTTATGCTCTAGTCCTCCCGGCTCTGGATTGTTCAAAAGCGTGTTTGCACAGGTGTAAAAGAAAATCAGAACCGGGAAAAAGATTTGAAAATCGCTGCACGGAAAATTGTTTTGTTCCGCGGAAATACACCTAATTTGTCGGCGTGCGTTGCAGGTAAAAAAAATTTTGGCATGGCTGGAAAACCCGTGTGACGACAAGCGCACGCGAGAATATAAACTTGCTTATCTGTTTCAGCGAATATAACATACGTATATTCTGTATAATACGTATATATTTATAATAATAATAATAATAATAACAATATAACGATACTGTTTTGTCTGCGCCGCTTATATTGGCACCAAAACAATAACACGGCCGGAGTCGCTGCCCGTCCGTGAGCGTTCTTGTTTGCGCGTGCGCGCGTTGCTTTCGTGTGTGTACCGTGTGCCAGTGTGCGTCTTCGGTTTTACCCCCACCAAAGCTGTCCGGTCGCGGCCGATCCATTTCTAGAGAGAGAGACACACACACACGACACATATACATTAAACACAGTATACACTACACACACCGACTGACCACTGGTGCCGGTATAATAGTCCAGTGCTCTTGTTCGTTCGCGCAAAACATTTTTACGACATAATTAATATTCAACAATAATATATTAAACCATTACGGTATAATAAGTACGTGCACATCGCCCCCTCCCTGGTCAGTGTACTTTACTCGCCGTTTTCCGTTCTCGTATCGACGGGACACTAACGTATTTTTTTCTCATAGATCCGTATTCGGCGCAGCGTTACCGAGATATCGTGCACGCAGAACTACTGCGACACCGCCGAAACAAGATCCGGTTATCGCGACCTACGTTGCGGTTTCCTGAAGAGGAAAGTTGTGTTCGCGACAATAACAATTGCAAACCTATTGTATTAGATCGTATTGTTATGTGGTGACTGATACCGCAAACGCTTCCAAATGTGTGATACTATGCACAGCAGGGACATGATGACGTCCACCGCTACCAGTGCCAAAGCTGAGGAGTCCAAGTTGCTGTCGTTGGACGTCGAGCATCTGGTGTCCGAGATCAAAGAGAACTTAAGGCTGTCCGGATTCAAGTCTAGACGCCATCGTACCCATTTCGCTCGTTCCAAGCCATATGTCAAACCTACGACATGTGAATCCTGTAACGACAGGAGGCCATGTCGATGTGACGATGATGATACCCAGGAGGCCAATGATGATCCATACCAAATGCTGCAAGCGTTGCTGCAACAAGGCAGTCTCATCAAAGAAGCCGTCCGCCGATTGCAGATCGGTTTGTCCCCCAAACAAAGGTATTATTATGAATCTGATGAAGAGTCTTCCAGGAGCCCTAAGTTTAGATTATGCTGAAGCATTAACTGTTATCACGCTCTTGTCAATATATTTGGTTCCTTATTGTAAAGTTGTTATTATGCTGTATATAAGTTATTCAGTATTTATTGTTTCACATTTCTCATAAAAAAAAGTACCTACCTAATAACAAATAGCAATTATCGACATTAAATTATTAATCAAATGTTCACGCTAATATTTCACATTTATATCTATTAAACAATTTAGGTAATTGGTGGTACCTACCTATGTATCTAGTCAAAAATGTCCTGTTCAACTTAACCAATTTATGTGACAAAATCTATTGCACATTCTTGTATAGATAATACTGTATGATTTATATATTATAATATAAAAAACAAGATCAATATAATTTTATCGCCTAACAAAATTTATTTTTTGTTTTAAAATCTAGTTTACTTGACAACGAATAAATCTTTACATACTAATATGGCAATCATTGATATGTTTTACATAATACAGCTTAATAATTATTGCATCACACATTTTAGTATTCACTTTCATGATATTTAAAATAAATGTTTTTCTAATTAGATAAAATTGTTTACTTGTATAGTATTATATTAACTGTTGTTCAAAATGTGATATCAAACATTTTTTGTTATTATTTTCCTAAGTTTTAAGTTGAAAAACAACTTTAAACCCGCTCAATGTCTTTCTCAATACTGATAGTTGTGCCAAGTTGGCCATAGAGTTTTGAAGTTACCGTATTCTTACAGTTTAAAATGTGTACATAACATTCAATAATTGAAAAATTATGTCGGGTAGTTAGTTACATAAATAAACAATAACATTTTCATTATAATGTATTCATTGCGTATATGCTTATGTGTACATTTAGTATTGTATTTTTTTTTTAATTATTTCATATTATGGACTGTTTGTTTTACTTAGTCTGCATTCAGCAATTATGTTTCAAACCTATTTAGTTATATGTTATATGTGTTTTTGCACAATTTGCAATTGGTTTTGTAATAAGCCTTATAAAAAAATGATGTTGTGTACAATTTTTTTTTTTTTAATAAAATTGTAATTTGATAAATTTTTATTAAACCTGATATTGTTATTAAATTAAATGTTAAGTCTATAGATATATACACATATAGTGTGTGTATAACTAAGTGAATGGACCAATACCATTAACTAAAACTCTTGATTTACAGTAAGTGAAAGTATCATTATTTTCTTTATTCATACTACAATGTTTAATAACATGTCTACTTGGAAATTTTTAAAATATTGTTGTGATTTTTTATCAATAACCTTTATCGTTAACTTAATTATTAGGTACTTACCTATTTACCTTTTTGAATGCCAAATTCACCTCTTGTTCATGTATATTAATTATTGTGGTATTTAATTTATGTATATTATTAATTATTATAGATAATATAGAAATAAATAGTTTTTATAATGACTGTGTACAAACATTTGTATAGTGTAATAATTTAATTAAATGGTGATTTAAAATAGGTACTTTGTATAAATTTAGTTATGAATGGAGACTGTGTTTTTTGTTGTTTTAACTATTGTATTTTTAGATTTAACAATATAAGGGAAAATTTATTGACATATTATTACTGTTTTTTTTTTTTTTTTAAATGCATATTTCTTATATATTCCTAATTGTATGAAAAAATAATTTTGAACCTTTGGATTACCTCACGTGTAATCCATGTTAAAGCAAAAATGTGGGCCAAGTGCTAAGAATTATACCATTCAATATTATTATTAATTTTAGTTAAATTTTATCTCATGTAAATTGTTTTTTCACATTGTTTAATGATAACACTAAAATATATTAACCCAATGTCACTGATATATCAAGTAAAGGATTAGATAAAATTAATGACGTCAAAAAGTTGATTTGGAATTTATATCATTCAATACAACTATACAAATAATAGCCGATTTAATATTTTATTTAATTAAAATATTTCTAATTAAAAATAATACTGTAAATGCTTTCTTATACCTTGCGTAGGCATCAATATCAAGGTTCTATGAATTCGAAAAATTTATTTACATTCTTACTTATTTATAATAAGGGATATTTTCTTTAATATAATATTTTTACATTATGTAACATTGCTAGAATTCATTGTTTATTTAATACAAATAAAATGGTTCCTTAGTTTTCAATGAATTTAATTACTTTCGACTTTCTCCATTAAATGTTATTGACAGGTGGGATATATACTAACAAAGCTATGTACGTATTACATAATATTTAGGTTTGTAAACAAAAACAAACGGTTTTTGAATATTATTTGTTCCTTTATTTTCTTACGTAATTTTGATGGACTTAATATCAAACCGAATGCCTAACGAACGATTGTAATGATTGTATACATCATATATTATAAAATGAACACACCGATCGTCAAATCGCCAGTTTAACAATATTAAATCAGTATCATTATTATCCATAGACTCTATCAGTGATTATGCTATCTTATCATATATTATCACCAAAGCTATACTTTAATATGCCCACGGTCTTAAAGATATTAAGTATTTATATATCTGTGACTTATGGTTTTCTTCTTATCTATTATCATAGAACAATACTATTATCATTATGTTAATAGTTATTAGTTTATATTAAATTAAAGTACTCTGTTTTATGATATTGTTAAATGTTATTCCTCCAGAAACTTTTATTGGAATTGGAATGCACTTTGCCCTCAGTGATTACAATTTAAAATCAGTTACTGAAGTTCAATTTATTTGGCCTATCCTCCAGAGTATTAAAAAACACTATTAAAATGACTTGTATAAGGTAAAAGCTGTGCTTACATTCTTATTTTTCTAATTTCAATTTTTAAACAAATACAATTGAGTCAATTCATGTTTAAAGGATCATTTTTGTTATAATATTAGACAAGATGGCAAATTTAGTTTGGGAGAACATACATTGTCTGTGCCTATGGAATTATATAAACTTAATCGAGAAAGACTTTGTAGACGGCTATCAGAAGTATTAGATAGCGGTGCTTATGTACTGTTGCAAGGTGGATCAAATATATCCCATTATTGTACTGATGTAGATTATGTCTTCAGACAGGTAAATTTATTTTCACAGTTATTATAATTCAATTAATATACATTTTAGTTTAATACATTGATACTTTAATATTATTATTGATTATTCAATACACAATAGTAAATTGTATAATTAATTAATAATACTATTTATGGAACAAATTATAATATTCATTTTAACCATATTTTCTGTATATTAAATAAAACAAATTTAGTTGCTGTCATCCATTGTATGTTATAATATCGTAATCATCAATATTTTATTTTGATTTTAATCATTGCATTTTAAAAGTAAGATTTTACATACAATATTTGTAATTTCTTAAAATTTTTAAATATTTTGTTAAAAAAAAAATAACTAAAATGTTGGATATTACAGTAGGTATATAGTAATGTGATAATTTATTATATGCAAAATGTAATCACTTTTATAAGTTTATACATAAAGAGAAGATAATGAGTAAATTTTAGTTTGTTTCTGACATTTTATTTATCTTATTTTTAATAAGTATTTTGCTTAATAATTTTTATTGCAATACAAATATTATTTTGCTAGCAATATTCATGTTAATAAACTAATTATATATTATTTATTAAATATTTTTATAGTGACTGGTTTTATTAATGGAATGTTATCAGATAAGGAAAAGCAATTTAAATTCATTATACTATATTGAATATCATAATATTAAAAGGACCAACTTTTTTACCCTTAAGGTTTGGCTATATCATTATACATAGATATTCATAGATATATTTAATCATTATAGATTTCTGATCTAACAGTGGTAGATTTTCCATATAAATTCTGAATTAGTTATATTATCAACGATGCATTTTTTCAAATTAGTCAATAGCTTATGATATTTAATATACTATATTTTATTTACTTATACATAAACTTATTGCATGCATAAAAGTATCCACATGAATCTTCAACTTCTGTATGAATTATATATTTTGTATAGCAAATCTTAATCAATTAAAAAATTTAAATACAAAAAGACTAAATATTTTCATAGATTTTGTAAAATCATAGTTCTTTTAAAATGATTAACATAAATTATGATTTCAAAACACTTTTATGCATTTATTATTGAAAATTAAAAAAAAACTTAATTTATTGTAATTTTTAAAACCTATTTTTAAATTTTTTATTTTTATTTTTAGAACTACTAGTAGCATTATTTTAAGCTTGACAAATATAAATATTACAATACACAACAAGAAACTGACATATTAAGTACTACTGACTACTAAATACCAACATACAATAAATTGTATAGTTAAAATATCAACATATTAATATTATAGTTTATGGATATTGGATATATAAAGTTTATAGTCCTAATTATTAATTCAAATTAATATGAAAACAATAAGATAGCTATTATCATGATCAAATACTATTATTTATAGTCAATATTTTATTTAGTATATAAAAAAAATCATCCGGATTCTAAAATTGTTTCTTTTTCTGTGTTTTGTCAATAAGTGTTTAAACACTTTAAAATTTAATCAGAATTATATTATTATGAATGTTTTCTTTTCATTATAGCAAAATAATTCTGATCTACGTTTATGTGTATTAATTCGAAATATTACGGTTTTTTGAATGAGCGTGTAAATATTATATATTATATAACATAGATATTATGAAAGTTTTATGAGATTATTGTGCGTTAATATTTAATACCATAAAAATACAAAATACCCATACAAATTACAAACACAACGCAGCATAAGAAAACAACAACAATAAGAACATCAAAAGTCACAGTCTGAACAGTTATGTTCACGATAATATCCATTTAGTATATAAGTTACGCGTAAACATTATAATGGGCTAAATGAATTTTGACTACGTGTTTTACTGAGTTTAGACTCAAGGTTTATATAATTTTTGTTTACTAGTATGTGTAATCAACCAAAATATAGATATAGACTTGTATTAATCCTAATGATAGCTACAATAATTATTTTTAAAACGTAATGTATTCATATTAATTAGTTTAGTATTAGTGGTATTACATAATTCAGTGCCTGATTCTGACGCACGCTTAATTTATACTCATTGAAAATATTATAAGGAATAAGTAGTATCTAATGTTTGAAACCTAAATATTGTATAGTGAAATATTGCATTTTTTTTAATTATTGGTTATATGTTATATACCTTATATTGTCATTATCGTTATTAAAGTGATATCCGGAAAATTGTACATCGTTTATTTTCATATTATTACTATTATGGTATATAAGTTAACACTTGCAAATTTAATATAAATAGCAACTAGCATTATAATTCATTAATCATAATATTTATAAATTAGTCACCACTCATTGTTTTTCAAACGTTTATTGAGTATACGTCTGGACAACATGGGTAAACAGTGCTGAAATGGAATACCTATATGTAAAAACTAAAAATAAAACATGGAAGAAAAAAGTACTGAAATATTTCATGAAGTTTTTAACAATTATTATTAATAAAATAACATATTTTGTATTTTTACAAAATATTGAGTAGCTGATTAGTACTAAATTAAGTACCAAGTTTTGGCAAAAATTGGTCATTACTCGTAATAAAATGTTACCTTATTAGTAAAAGTTACCTTTTTTTTTTTAATACCCTTTTTCTTATATCTAGGAATCTTATTTCCATTGGACATTCGGGGTTAGCGAACCTGATTGTTATGGTCTATTACACGTATCCAGCGGAAAAACACATTTATTTTTCCCAAGAGTCGATGAAGCACATTTTGTATGGTTGGGAAAGCCATTGAGCTTAAATGAATACAAATGTCTGTATAAAGTTGAAGAAGCATCGTACTCGGACACGGTAATAATTTTAATAAAACGTTGAGACTCTTTGAAGTATACTTATTAGTTATTACTTATTACTTATTATGCAGTTTTGTGAGGCCATAATATTCTCATAGAAATTACTATGTTTAGGCGTTAGTCTTATAGTTATATTTGGAAATTTTTTTATTCTAACGCTCTATGTAAAATTCACAATTGATGTATCAAAACATTGAAGTTTAAAACACGGGGACGATCGAAATACAAAAATAACATCTGTGTTAACATAAGCGATTTTTGTTAGGGCAGACGCCCAATTTTGTTACGTTTTTAACACATTCAATGAGTGACAACGACTAAATGTGATCAATGGTCACAGAGAATTTGAGTAGGCTTTTAAATTGTATTTTTGTATTAGAAGGTACTTCACGTTCTACGTCCCACTTATAAGCGTGTTACAAATTTTCAATACAACGCTATGATTTTGGACACAATGAACACATTATATTATTTCGTTCACGCATTTACCATACAGTTTGATCATTGGCGGCTAACTTGAATGGGCTAACTGTCTTTTGACGGATAAAACACTATTTCAGGTTTACTTAACCTTCTATGGCTATACTATATCAAATCGCCAAGTATGAAACATAAATAATATGCTCCAAATATCTAATATCTTTTATATAAACATTACGAATGCGTGCGATTGCAAATTGTTGAAAGTTTTCGATGAAATTTGATTTTTAGCGTGTTTGATTACATTATTGTTATTGTTTACTACAATAAGATTTTATCTCAAGTAATTATGAAATTTGTATGAACGTTTCAAGATAAGTGATGTTGTCCTTGTCAGAAATGGTTTTAGATTATTGAAATATATTTGAAATTCAAATTAATTATGTTCATATGATAAACAATATATTTATTTATCCAAGTACCTATTTAAAGTTTATAAAAATATTATTTACTAATTCAAAATATTCATATAGATAATAATTTTATACTTTAACAAGTGGTAAAGTGTATAGTTTAATTTTAATCTATTAATCCAAAACTATAAAAACTTAAATAATACTAGATGGGTTATTAAAAGAATTAATGATTTATTGGATTTCACTAGATACCTACCTTAACTAGTACGTTAATAGAAATGGCATTTTCAAGTTGTGCTATTTTTCATTTAAATTTTTATCGGTATTTAAAATTAAAATCATATACACTTAAGACTTAAGACTTAAATAAATTCAAACTCATTCTAGTCATACTCAGGAATACACATATTAATATTTTGTTTCTTTTAGATGGACAATTTTATAACTATTTTTAATGTATGTATGTTGATAGCTTGGTGAAACATTGGATTTATTGCAACCATCACTTATATTGACTTTGGTAAGTAAAATTATTTTAATTTACCTCGTCTGTAAGCTATATAAGTAACCGATGTATTTTTTTAATATTTTTGATAATGATACAATATTATTAAAATATCAAAGTCAATTATATACAATGAAAACAAGCATTGCATTGTTGCCAAATTCATTACTAATGCATTTTTACAATGAACTAATTATTAAGCTATTACTTATTAAGTACCTATACGGCTATACTTCAAACAGTTCAAACTGAATTGTTTACGATTGATTTTTATAACCTATTGACTATTTTGATTCAAGTAGGTATTTGTATTATGCAATATCGAATATGCGTATTTACTATTTAGATATTATGTTAATGACTGTGGCGTTATATGATTAGTTTTAAGGGTTGAATCAGATTAATGACGCCGAGGACGAGGATAGGTAATCTGAGTTTTGGCCATAGATAAGAATATATATATATAGTCGCGGTGTTCGCGTGTCTGGGCCAATGTTAAAATGTAAAGCCGAAGAATTATCCCGGAAAATTGGTAACAATCAGTTTATTGCTTCTGATGGTTGGTTAAGCAGGTGGAAGAATAAACACGAGTTAAAATTCAAACGTGTGCATGGTGAAAAAGCAAGTGCTGATGAATCCGTCTCTAATGATTGGAAAGTTGACAGGCTAAAAATAATTTTGAACGACTTTTCCCCACATAACATATTTAATGCAGATGAAACTGGATTGTATTATAGAGCGACACCCGACGGTTCTTTATGTTTCAAAAAAGATGTTTTATCTGGTTCAAAAAAAGCAATGGATAGGATTACAGTCTTATTATGTGTCAATATGACCGGGAGTGACAAAAGAAAGCTGCTTGTAGTAGGGAAAAGCTTAAAACCTCGATGTTTTAAAAATATGTTTATAAATAAAATGCCAGTGCATTACCACGCGAATAAAAATGCATGGATGACTTCAACCATATTTTCAAACTGGCTATATGAATGGGATAAGGAATTGCAAGAAAAATCTAGGTCCATACTTCTTCTTATTGATAACTGTGCTGTACATCCAGATATGGGTATCAAAAATCTCAAGGTGAGATATAGAATGAAACTAGTTCATTTTATTCTAGAACAGATTGAGGAAAACTTGTTTGATCCATCTGCAATTGCTAATCAAATAAGTGGCAAAATAAACATATTGCAAGCGATACAGTTTGTATCCGAGAGTTGGCGAGAATTTAGCTGCTCAACTATTATGAATTGTTTCGCTCATTGTGGATTTTCTAATTTTATTGGTCCACAACCTGAGTTGACTGAGTTGGATGAACAATTTTTGTTTGTTCAAAATCATAACGAATTTGAAAACATTGATGAAAACGCTCCCTGTTTTGATGATAATGAAGAAATTTGTGATGTTGTAGTACAAAATGTTCTTAAAAAAAGGAAGTTAGAAGATGACGAAGAAGAAGAAGAAGAAGATACTGAACCACCAGTTACAGCTAGAGAGGCTAAAAAGCGCATTGATTTGTTGCAGAAGTTCTTCATGCAAGAGGGTAACGAAAATAGTCCGTCTGATAAGCTTGAAGCGTGTGCCCATTTTGTTAACCAGATCCATATTAAACAGCTTAGACAACGAACAATTACAACTGTTTGTATTATAATTTTTTTTTTTTTAACTAATTTCGGTTTTTATGGGCAACCGCTTAATGTGGGCAAACAGAGGTGGTCCCAACGTGCCCACATTAAGCGGAATCCACTGTATATATATTGACCTATGAAAAAAATAAAATATCGGTATGGGCCATGGAGCATCGGCATGGGGTCAATTTTTAATTTAATACACTGATTTATTTAGATGCCAAATACCAAAAAATACATAGAATATACATTAGGATATACTGTTTTTGAATTAGGATTTCAGTTTATGTTTTTATATTGGTAGAAATGGTATTAATAAAATACCATTAATTAGAATTTAAGCATCATGTATTAATGTAGTATTGAATTATTTTCGATGAAATTCTAAAATTTATTACGGTTGTTAATTATAATTCATGAACCAAAGCCAATTAGAAATTGCAAATTTTCGACAATATGAAATTATATTTTGATTTGTTGGAAGTTTCTGAAATTCAATTGCATTTGATCTAACTTATTCAGTGCATTGTGTTTATCCGAACATATTCTTAATAACTTAAGTATAGGTTTACTATCAATATACATTTTTTTAATGTTGAAATTGTTCGCATTACTGTTTTCAGTAGGTACTCAATGTATTGACATTATTATGAGGTCGTGATGCGCCTAGTATAATATGTATTAAATAATAGACGATTATTATTGATATTTTCTAAGTATTGAAATTATAAATTCACTTTTGATGTGTCACATGAACACAATTTTATTGTTACCTATATTTGGTGATTAAATGTTTATGTATTGTTTACTAATAATTTTGTCATAACATAACTGTTTATTAATAGAAAAATAGTTAGTAGGTATGACACAACTAATATCACCTTTTTTTTTATTAGTTGAGACAATAACAACAATTGAACAAAATACCTTGTTATACAAGTGGCGTTAACAATTAACAACTGATTTACATTGTTCATTTTTTTTTTTTTACTTTGAATAGTCTTCTTAATAAGATTTATGTCTTAATTTTCTTTCCTTAACGAATATAAATGTGTATGGGTAGGTAATTCCGAAGAATATTTTAGTGTGGATTTAACATGACGCAATGATAAACATATGATAAATAGTTAATTAAAGTTATAACGTACTTTATATGGAGAACGGATTTTATGTATAGAAAAAATTTCAAAATATCCTGATATTCGATAATGATTCGAAATAATATGCTCTTTGAAGATTAAAACATCTGTAATTACGTATAAATAGTGATAGGATTTTTATATAGCTAATGAATTATTATTTGAAATGAGCATGATCTTCCTATATTACCATTTTATTTTATTAGATATCATAATAGAAATAAACTATATGAATAAAACTTAACTATTTACACCTCACGTTTTTATTTTGTCGTAGGTATTCACCAATAACTTGGTGTACGTCTAAGGCCAGATAATTTTGGTAATAACTTTTTCGCTTATAAGACTTAAGTGATTAGGTATGTATGTTTATTGACCCATGCATAGTTGCCAAATATGATATATTCATTTTGACAAAAAAATAAAATAAAATAACAATTGGGCGTGTCACATATCCCTGATGGCCATAAATATTTACTCGTGATAAATTATTTGCGTCAATGACCACACAAATTTCCAAGATAGTTGACAAATGATAATTTAATCGAAATTTACCGTGTATGTATTAAACATAAAACTAAATTTTTTATTTTTGTTGATATTTTACTTATGGAAAAATCGTTTAATTATTTTACCACTATTATTTTATCTCAAGACTTGAAATCATCAAGGTTATAGTCAAAATACATAGTTTGCACTTCAGTATAAATATACAAAACATTAAACAAGATTTATGTTTGAGGAAACATTAATTGTCTAGTTCAAATACTTTAATATTCATTCTTATTTTATCTCGGCCTAAGGAATACAATTATAAATTTTGATTTAATTAAAGGATAATTTACCAATGTAGGTTAAAATAAAATATTTTCAAAGTTTTTGGTGCAAATTGTTTTTATAAATGGATAAAATAAACTAAAATTTTATAAGTGTATGCTTGGAATCATTTTTTTAATGCATTTATTTGTCATTATTTACTAGTGAATATTGCAAACACTGACAATTCTAATTTCTGTATACCACTTGTTATAATTGGCATTGTATGTTAATTATTTTTTCTATTACTTTTAATTTAAATCATTATCTTCTTGATTAAATTTTAAACATAACTGAGCAATGACTGTCTTCCCTTACATAAATTGGGCTTTATTTTTTATAATTGAGGAGATTAAAAGCAGCATATATGTAACATAGATTTAATATTCTCTATTTCCAATGTACTGTTAAATCTATTATTATATTATTGACATGAAGGTAAAACAGAACTTAGGGCTTATTTCACTGTGTCCGTGAAAAAATAGATAGTTACCTAAAAGTTATGTTTCATTTAAGTTCTTAAGTTTGGTAAAGAATATAAATCTCATTAAAAATGATTGAGACTTTTCTTCTAAATATTATACTCTTAAAATTTTGCGAAGAAAAGAACTATAAGTACCTAATATAAAATCACTGCCTTTATCATGCTACTCTTAACATATACTTAAAAATCAGATTACAAAAAATAATTGTATCCTAATATAATTACTTATTTATTTTTAATTTATAGCATGGAATAAATACAGACAGTGAAATGATGTGTAAAGAAGCATATTTTCAAGGAATAGACAGGTAAAAAAAAAGTATTATTAAAATAAAACAAATATACTTGTATTAATATATATTATACTAATATTTTGTTTATTAAGATTCAAATTGGACAATACTATTTTACACAAGGTTATTGCAAGTTGGTAAGTAAAAATAAAAAATAACAAGCAATAATATACATTTTTTTGCCTCAGAATTTCTCTTAAATAATATTAAAAAGGAGTTAACATATGTGTATATCTATCATTAATGTATTCAGTCAACTCTGCAGGATACTTAAGTTCTAGTAGTTTTTGGTAGTTTAAAGACATCACATTCAATCCAATTTTTCTGAAGTGCCTTATTCTTGTAGATTCAATACCAATTAAATGTTCGTTTTCCCAACAATAATGTTCAGGTAAATGGATCAAAATTGCAGTGCATAAACCAGGATTTTTTTTGAAGTTGATGTATCTACTATGAATTTCTAATTTAACTGGATGAACTAAACCATCAATTAAATATAAACTCATATATGGTAGTTGGCTTAAAATGGTTGAATAAGAAATGCTGTATCCATGAAAAACTTTTTCAAGACTACTTTTGATATCCTTTAAAACTCGTTTTATTCTATGGTCCCACCAAATTCTCGTTGTCAATTTACTTCTTGGTAATACTGGTCCATTATAATGAATGCACTCTAAGGTCATACATTGGTCAATAATTTTTAACTTAGTTTTAGTATACTCTTTCTCACCTTCTTCTTCATATAAATGTTGTATGAATGAAGTGTTTAATACTCTATGAACAAAGTTTAATGGTTGTTTCTCTAAATAAACGCAAGATAATAATATATCTACAATTTCTTGTGTTTTGAAATTGGAAAACTCTTTATTAATAATACTTTCTATTTTTGTCCAAAATTCTAAAGCTGATTTAGGTTTGTAGTTAAGCTTACCAAATGGAAAAAATAAATCTCTGAATTGCGTTGGAGTTAAACTCGAACCATGATTAATTATGTATTCTGCGCAACCATCAAAAATTTGTTCAGAGTGTACATTAAATTTAGAACAATAGTTCATAATTTCTACCATTAGTGAATGATTATTTATTGTTCTATGCTTAGCTTTTATGTAACGTTCTAGTGCTCTAATAATTCCAATATCTACATAATTAGTACTATTTAATTCATTTAAAATTGAAGCTATATTATTCTCACTCATTTTATGTATGTTTGTATTTACCCATCTGGATGTTGTACTTAAGATGATATGAGAATGGCACTTTGTTAGTCGCATTGTGTATAATATTTCTGATAAATCATCGGTTCCAAGATGATGCCAGAAATCTTTTAAACATCGTTCTAACATATTCATAATTGTTTTTCGACTTTTCTTCATCAAATATAAAATTCTGAAAACTTTAATTACATTTTTCTCATTTATTTGATCAGATTTATCCATTATTCCTACCCAAAGTTGATCAGCTGTTTTGATTTCATTTAATTTAGAAAATGCTTCGACTGATCGGCATAAATTTTCAATATTGAGTTTACTTTCAGTTACTCTGCTTATGATTTCTTCAGATATTTTGTTTTTAAATACTTCTGAAGGTAACACTCGGACACGATCAACAGGTATTAATTCTAGTAATCCAACAACTGCAGAATGATCATCACCTTTAATAATTATTTCAAGTAGTTTTTCCAATATTGGTGTTTTAGTATAGTCTATATTAGGTCTAGTATTCAAAATTGATGACAGTTTATTTGTTGCTATATGAAATTTAAAGTTTTCTAATTCTACTATTTTCTTCAATGCACAGAGTGCTACTATTGGTGTTACCTCATCAAGCATTATTATTTCTAGTAAATCCAAAAGTGATTTTACAGAAGAACACTTCTTAAAGCCTCGGATGACATCTACAATTTCTTCCTCTGCTTTAATGCGATCAGTTTCGTTTTTCAGACTTTTTAATTTGTTGACTAGTTCATCATTATTCATATCTCTATTGATGGTATTATTCTCTTCATTGCAAATATCATTACAATACACATTACGTACAATCAGTGGTAGTTCTCTTATGTCAGTTCCTTCTTGAATAAGAACAAAAGTCTGTCCAAATTTATTAGCTTTGCACCTGTTTTGTGTTACATTCAACACTTTTAATAAATGTAGGTAGTTTATTCGATTAAAAAGTAATTGTTGGATTACTATTCTTGACATAGTTGATTTTTTTTAGTGTTGGAAAATTAAATAAAAATTGAAATAATGAAACATATGTAGTTTAATTAAACTATATTATTAGGTTAGTAACTCATAATTAGACAATAATATTTTTAAAAAAAAATTTGAATAAAATTTGAGTAAAATTATTATTTGTTGTCAATAAATGGTATTTCGTGAATTGTGCAACTCGTATTTATGTGATAAACTTAACTTAATCCGCGATTTTACATGATAGTAGATATCATAGAGTAATAAAACTATAGATATTATATTATCCCTTATCAATATCATCAAATTATGGAATATAGCTGTGGTTACTGGTTAGAAGTTCTATGGTTAAAACCATTTTAACCGATGTTATAAAATTTCACCACTAGACGTCACTACTATTATATAGTTAAAAAAAAATTAAAAACGTCCAACCATGAGATTATTTATATTAAAACGAAAACTTGTTTTATTATTATTTTTCTTTATTAATAACAAACATTTTGAGTCAAGTAAAAGTTTTCAAAATGTCAACACAATGCCACTTACTCATGCGGCGGCGCGTGTACGAGTGGTACGGGTAGGTTGAAGCCTAAAAATCGCTACATCCAGTAATACCAGTGTTTATATTTATTTAAATGTTTGTGAGTAAAATATGTGTACAATATTTAGCTGACGTCTGTTACTCTATTAATAAAATAATTATTTTTTAAAATCCTGTTGCGTAGCCAACCATTTCTTGTTTGGGGATAATGCCAATATTTTGCTTTTATATAAACTAAAAAATAAAATACAACAAGAAGTTATAAAAAATGTTAAGTACGTGTTGGTTTATTTGTGAACAAAGGTGACTTGTCTAATATAGCAATATATAATATATTATATTCAGCACATTTTGTGTATAGATCCTCGATTGTTCAATAACCAATTATGGACGGACATTTTAGTATTTTGTCCTGTTCCAAACTAAATATATATATTTACAATTACAATTTACTTTAACTCATATTATGAGTGTATGAGTGTACCTACCTGTATATTGTCATCATTTATGTTCAGACAAGTTCAAATGTTTTTAATTTGTGTTCGATGTATAACAAAATTGGTCTGTGTAAATTTTAAAATAATCTACTTAAAAATGCGAGATCATACAATAACAATATTATAAATAATATCCTTATTGATAGAAAACAACATGCTTTATTTATGTATCAACTTTCTGACTACAATAACATTGAACATTTACTCGATAATTTTTCACATATTAATTTAAAATGATCTACCTGGTTGCCTTTTTTTTATTTCTATTCTTGGTTATGTAGGATGGAAGCCGGAAGGGCAGTTATTGTATTTAAAATTATAATAATTGTATTATAATATTCGTCCTTTACAGCAAGTAAAATTTTTCGTTTCATCTTGTTTTCTTTACAATCATTTTTTCTCAATGTTGAAATGTAGGATTTAGAGTTTACCTACTTTTAAATTCTTTAAATTAGTAAACTACCAAGATTAATATAAAATAAGTGTGAGTGATTTGTGTTTTGATCGCACTAAAGACTAAACAATTATATCGATATTAATTCTACCTTTATTTTATCTTATCCAACATGAAGCATTTTTTACACCAATTTCTTATTAAGAATAAACATACACAGTACATTTATAAATATAAGTTATTGACTCTCTTGTAAGTCTCTTGGTTTGTTCAGTTAGCATATAATAGGTACATAAATATGTGTTATATTATAAAACGAATATAATATTCTTAATTTTATTGTAAGATTCAAAGAAAATGTACAATATGTATTTTATATAAATTGTTGATTGTACCTAACTACTACATATATTATTTAACTAAAGATGTAGGTAATATATTAATTTCATTTGATTTTAAAATAAACTTACACTATAAAGCAATAAAGGTTAATAAATTATTTTATATTAAATAAACAAAACAATTTAGTCATGTGACGTCAATTGTTTTATCATAAAATAATTTTGCACAATTTTAATTTCAATTTATTCTTTAAAAATTCATCTAATGAATTTTTTTAATTAAATTGTTATGTAATGTTGTAAATTATGTATTTAATACGCATTAGTGGTATTGATTATTGATATATGTTTTAGATAACATATTCCAATATTCTCAGAAGTATATTACAAGTTTAGTTGTCTAATTTTTAATTGATTAACATATAACCACATATATTTATATAAGATATACTTAATAATAACTAATTACTAATAACTATAGATTTTATATTATTTCATACTAAGACATATAGATATAACTGAACTCATTTTAGTTTATTTATAAATAAAATTGATTTTTATTTTATAAGTTCATTGAAAATTTTAAAAAAATAAATAGCTTACAGTGCTATATTATTGTGTATTTTTAAAGTGATAAATATTTAATCACTATTGTTTTAATGGACCATTAACTCTCATAGATCAATATTATTTTTACCTGAATGTCATACGAAATTCTCTTTAGTTATCTTATTTCACAGATTTATACCTAAGGTCATTTATTAAATAAAATGCAATGATGTTGTGTTCATCATAGAACAACAAGACTACCACCATTTCACGTTAAAAATGCTTGTCATTTAGTAGTAAGTAGTAATTTCTATACATCTACCAATCTCGGAAGGACTTATATGAACCTTTTTATACTATCGAGCTAGAATGACAAGAGGCAGTGGTGTTTTTGGAGGATGGTTCTTGGAAATACAACTTCCATAACAAATATTGGTGTTGATTATTCAAAAAAATCAAATAGTTGTGTATAAATTGTAGTGTCTTCCAAAAAACGTCCTTAAATATTTACCGAGATAGTCAGCTTATAGTGGTTGAAATTTATTGTTATCCACGTCTTATCTTATATTCCAATGAGGCTGTTTTATTAATAATTATTATAATTTATAATGTTACAAAAATGTATTGTTTTTTAATATAGCCGTGTTATTAAAACTGATTACGAAAAAGAAGTGATGAGGTATGCGACAAAAGTCACTTGCAACGCACATAAGTCTGTCATGACGAAATGTAAGCCGGACATGTACGAATATCAGTGCGAAGCTAATTTCTTACACTACGCTTATTACGTCGGTGGATGCAGGCATGTGGGCTATAACAACATATGCTGTTCGGGCATGAAAGGTGCCGTTTTGCACTACGGCCACGCTACCGAACCCAATTCGAAGAAAATCCTTGATGGTGACATGTGGTGCGTAGTCTTTATAATGACGAAAATTACTCAAATAATTAGTAAATATTATTTTGTAGATTTTATGTTTATTTTTATACGTAATTAATAATCAATTATAATAAGTTATAACGGTATAATATACATCTAGGTCTTACCTAACTTGTTTTTACTCAAACTTTATGAAAATGTAAAAGATATGAGTTTCGCCGACAAGAATTTAATTTGATAAAATAAACGATAAACGGAATTTCCATATTGCAAAACGACATTTTGGTACAAACAAAATGATAAATTTTGGACGAAAAAAATACTAAAATTTCAGTAATTATGGTAGTATTGCAAACAAAAAAATACCCATAGTTTTATTATTTTTATAAACATTTTTTAGACATTAATAGATTATAAATAGTTACTAATTTAGATATTATAAAAAAATCGAGCTTTGGAAAAGATGAATCCCCCCCCCCCTATGCACCTTGATTGTTTATTCCAATATATTATATCTTTTGATAAGATGTGCCACTGTATAAATTATGATGGTAAAAATTAATTCTATACTCTACTTAATGATTTTTTCAGTCTATTTGACATGGGAGCTACGTACAGCGGGTACACAGCTGATGTAACCGTTTCATTTCCCGCTAATGGAAAATTCACTGTAGACCAACGTGCGATTTACAACGCTGTATTAGCTGCCAGCCATGCTGTGATGAAAGCAATAAAACCAGGTATATTCTCTTTAAAATACATGTACTTGTATGATTGAAATCGCTGTATGCGTTTTGAAATTACATTACATTAAAATTGTTGCTGAAAAAGCAGAGTTGAGCTTTTACATCTGCTGTGATATGAGCTGCCGTTAATTTGTCAATACGAATACATTAAGAAACAGTTTTAATTTAACTATTTAAATACCTACATAACAAATAGGTAGTCCAATAATAGTTATTTATCAATTTATTAATCAAATTATTTTAAAGGTATACGGGATGATTAGGGTTTTAACAGGTGTGACGGTGTGAGAGTACACGTAGGTTTGCTACTGCCAACGTTTTTTTTTTTTTGAACGCAACCGACCGCGTTTGCGAGCCCAAATGACCGAATCACGTTTATCTTAAATTTATTAATATAAATATTATATGTAAAAATGTATAAAATTAAGTTTTAATAATTGCTACTAACATTTTGGTTTCAATTAATTTTTAATGAAATTATAATAAGTATTTAAATTTAAGAATTAATACGTACCATAAAAATGTGTGCCACATTTGAAATTATATTTTTAATTTTTATCAAAAAATGTTTTTAGTTTCAAATTAATTATTAATTATTAAGATTTACTTCTAGATTATTAATAATATATAACATTAACTATTTAAAAATGATTCGTTATTAAAGAAATTAATATTTAGTATACCTATAGAAGCAATTTTATTTGTAATAAAGAATGATTACAGATTAGTTAGTAATTATTATTGTAGCCTGTAGGTATATAGAATATTGTGAAATTTTAAAATTTATATATAAATTGTTATATACTCTCGGTAGTGTATAATTACTAATTAATACTATTTCGAATTTCATAAACTGTGTTTACGAAATATATTGTGTTTTGCAACACTAGATTTAGTGAAAACACATTTTTATGTGTATAATTAATTATATTTTTGAATTCGCAAAGATAACAATACACTAAAGTATTTAAAATTATCATATATCGATAATATGTGTAAGTACCTAAAATTTGTCGTGTTACTTTTTGTATACTTAGTAGATATCAGTATGTTTAAATATTTTTAAGACAGAAAACAATTATTTATTGATATTTCATTATTTCATTAATATTAATCACGATATATATTTACAACAAATGTACCTATATAATTTATTTGGTTTATGTATAATTTTAATTTTATATGAAACAATTTCCACGTCTTAATCCGTTAATTTTATTATTATTTTATTAGAGTCAGAAATAAGTCGTTAATTATGCATAATAGTTAATAATGTACGGAATAGCGTTTCTCTGATATTAAATAATGTTTTGAAATTAACTTTAGGTGTATCTTGGGTGGACATGCATATATTGGCCAACAAAGTAGTTTTAAAAAAGTTATGTGAAATAAATTTACTTCTTGGCGATGTTGATGAAATGTATGAAGCTGGTCTTGCAGCTGTATTCCAACCGCATGGATTAGGCCATCTTCTCGGTATTGACGTGCACGACGTTGGCGGTTACTTGGAAGGGTATCCGGATAGACCTCAAAAGCCTGGCGTTAAAGCTCTGAGGACAGCGAGGAACTTGGAAGTCGGTATGGCGCTTACTATCGAACCAGGATGTTATTTTATTGAACCGGTAACTATATCTTACGTGCCTTAACCTTTTTTTTTATTGATTTTTATATTTTACCAAGTATATAAGTGTACGGGTTCATGCAACCTTAAGACGCCGTTATTCAGTATTCAATACTTGTGTTAATATGACAAATATTAGAATTACAAAGATTTGTTAAATTTCAGGTGTTAAAACGGGCTCTCGAAGATCCAAAACTGTCCATATTTATAAACGAAGAAGTACTGAATAGGTTTTGGAATTTTGGCGGTGTGCGCATTGAAGATAACATCTTTGTTACTGAAGATGGAATTGAAAATTACACACCAGTCCCGAGAACGTAAGCAGTTTATCAATGTTTGCTGAATACTTTTTGTTATCCCTTAAGTTAATACTACTTTTGTTTGCATTAGTATCGAGGAAATAGAAGAGTGGATGAGTAAAAAAGAAGCCGTCGCTTAAAGTTATACATCAAGCGATGCGATGCCACTTCAATATACTTCTAAAGAACTGGTTTAAATTAAATTTATAAAATATAAATATTTACGAATTTGTGTTAAAATTATTAAATTGTTAAGTATTTACATGCTATATGTGATACATTTTATTAAGGACAAAACTAAATATTTGGGTTTTGATATGCATATAATATATTTTATTGATATCTAATTATATTATAATATTGTATTAACTATTTTATTAACGTTTTTATTTTATATACTAAGTAAAATAAGAATAACACAGTCGATACCATGACGCCGATAATGTCTAACAAAAAATATTCATAAAAATCTAAATGTATTGCCGGCGAAGCAGTGTTGGTCGCATTGCCATGTCTGATCACGAATTCCGTCCAGAAAATAGCTGTTGCCATTGCGCTTATGGGCCTGTCTCTGAATTTAGCCGATAACTCCGCCGCCCTTAATCGATATCTTGAATCATATACAATAAAACATGAAGGTTATAATAATTGTGGTTAATTTCTCCCGATTGTATGGTAATCTCTATCTATTTTATGGTAAACGTCCACTTTTTTAAAACTAGTAAACTCTACCAGGTCAACATTATGTTAATCAGGAGGAAATATGTAAATTTTTACGTAGTATAATAAAATATAAAATAATATATATCGTAAAAGTTTACCATCTAATCAGCAAAAAACCGAAGTGTACCTACGTAAAAATTTAAAGTTACATTAAACAAATAAAAATAAGTTAAAACTCACTTACTTAAAGTTAAATAAAATTCATATCGCAGTAAATTATAGATTATACAGACAAAAAAAAGAATAATAGATTTTTAAAATTTGGACTAAACGGATTGCACCAATGTATACAAACATATAACGTTTATGATAGGACATTTCATCTATAGTTGGTACTCGAGGGAATTTTTCAATTGTTTTTAGTATAATTGAGAAAAACCTTGGAAATCTTACATAATTAGAACTTATTAATCATTTCCAGCCACCTTCATGCTTATGCTGGAGATATAGAGTTAAAAATTTAAAATTCATAAATGTTGTTTTGTATCTTAAATTATTTATATTGTTTTATATTGTGCTATTATACTTTTTTTATAGATAAGAGAGATAAGTGGGGATAACTTATTTTAGAGATGGGAGTAGGGTAACTAACATGTTTGAGGTTTTTTTTAAATATAAAGGGATAAGTGAGCTAGGCATTCAAATATATTCTTTGCACCCTATGTTACGTTAACTGTATAAAAGATACCCTCCAGCTACACTGCCAAGAACTTTGTAAGTACTATTTAGGATATAAGTAATGGCGTATTTTTTACTGACAATTATTTTATTTGTTCTCTATTACAATTCTATTTTTGATAAACATTTTCAATTCATTTTTATTCAATTTTCAAACTATGATAGTATAACAAAACATCAGTAATTGTTTGGAGAAAGTGCAATTAGATGTGCATAAATGTATAGATTATTTTATTTTATAAAACTAATTCTAATACTTCTTTTATGATTTTTTTTTTTTTTGGCTCTGTTTAGGGGGTCCAATACCTCAGCTCACCTCCCTTCGTAAATATTGTGATCAGCTGATCCTTCTTTCCAATAATATGTATACGGTCTGTCGTCACTTGTTAGAGTTCAATATTTCAGTTACAGCATTAAAATGAAAAAAAAAGTTTACAATCTTACAAGTTAGAACTGACAAAAAAGAGTTGTATTTCTCGTCGTTACCTACGTTCTACTATTCGTACACGTTGGGCCGATAACATTGTACGAGCTTACCCGGCGTCCGTGATGATTGTCCTTATGCTCTTGATCAATTTTTGCGTTGATATCCGCCGATGGTCCAGCCCGATGGCCACCCCCTTCTCGACACAGTTAGCTATGTTGGACTGTTGATCGCCGAACACCGGTATGCCGATCATGGGCACCCCAAAGTGTACGGCTTCCATGACACCCATCAGTCCGCCGTGCGTTATGAACGCCTTGACGTTTCTGTGATCTTTGAACACGTCATGCTCTCATAAATAACACGATGTATACTTGTGTATACATCGTGTATTGCTCAAAAGTAATATTAGGTATACTTTCACCACTGCACACACCAGTGTCGGCCTGGCAAAGGCAGCTAGGCAGCAATCGTTGCCTGGCTCCCTCTCCCCCGTCTTTTTTTTTCTTTTTTTTTATATATATATATATTTAAATACGGTTGAGATTTGTGGCACGAGCTAAGTAATATAATAATAGTAAATACGTAAAAGTGGAATTATTGGGCGAATTGTATAAAATAATATTATAATATTATCTATCCATACCTATTGATAGCAAATAAGTCCTGGAAAGTCCTGATGTTTACGAACAACCGATCGATATAAGATTTATTTATAGATTACCCATAGATGGACTTCAATCACATTTAAAAAATAGTAATCCTAATATTATTTATATCCATTGTATGGCACATGTCTTAAATTTAGTAATTTGTGATTCAACAAATACATGTTTGGAAGCGGAAAACATTTTTGAATTAGTTGAACAGTCTGCGGTATTTCTATCAGACTCTCATAAAAGAATGAGTTATTGGAAAACATCTACAGGAATTAATCATTCAAGTCATAATAAATTATATACAATTCAAAAAATAGGAGCGACTCATCGTGGGTGGAGTAAGGATAAAGCTTTATCTTCTCTTATTGACATTCATTTATATTCTATTTCGGAGAATAATGAAATTAATAACAGTAAATTTGTTACATTACTTCATTTTTTGATTGGAATTTTAAGAGGAAATTTTATTGATGCTACAAAATTCATGGCAAAAACATTATTAGAAAAATGGTCAAATTTTGAAACTATATTTATCGCTTCACTTATTTTAGATATATTTTCAGCTTCAACTCCACTCTCAGCTTATCTATAAACAAAATCATTGAACTATCAACAAGCCTGGTCTATGATGGTAACATTAAAATAACAAATATTAAAAAAACGGAATGATGACAAAATTGAATTTACAAAAATAATTAAAAAATTTTTTTGAAAGTGAACCTTAAATAGAAGTTCAGGAAGATTTTCAAAATAAACGTCTCTCAAAAAAAAAAAAAAAAACCTGGGCAAAAATCTTTAGATGATGTAGAAAATATCAATCTTTTCCAGCGATTTAGAATTATTTCTTTTGCAATTCTTGATAAGATATTAGATAATATTGATATTGAAGAACGATTTATTCCAAATGAAAATATATTAAAAGATTGTAGTTGGTTAGATCCAAAAATGTACGAATCCATTGAAAAGCTTGAAGGCTATCCTATGTATATATTGATAATTGTAACAAAATTATTCAATGTTAATAGAGATTCTGTATTACTTGAATTGAAACAATTTGCCTCTCATTATTTTAATATTATTTAAAAAAAAAACAAGGCATCATAATGAATGATAATGATGGTGAAGGACGAAGGCGATAATATAGATGAAGTAATGGCATCTGATTCAGAAGATGAATTTGACCAAATAAATTGTAATTCCTGTTGGAAATGTATAGCATGTGCTTTTTAAAATTGTTACCCATCTTGTCATTCTGCCCATTCTGGTATGTACAACAAATTGTACTTATCAAGTTTTTAAATACATAATGCTATTGCCATCAACTCAAGTCACTTGTGAAAGAGTATTTTCCAAGCTCAAAGTAATTAATACAAAATTAAGATCATTACTTCATCAGCAACATTTAGAACCACTAATGCTTATGGCTATAGAAAAAGATATTACTTTAAATGTAGATAAAATAAAACTAATAGATGACATAGAAAAATCGTCAAAATAAATGACAAGATTTTTAACATAATATATTAAATGTAGTTTTTTTTATATATACACATCCTGTAAATTTAGAATAAGAGAATTTTTAACTTTTTTTTTTTTTTATTTATTTATAATGATAAATATACAATCTATATGTATAATGTATTACATTTATTTAATTTAACTATAATATATACATTTTGTAGTATGGAGGTGGGGCCGTTGAAAATAAAATCCTGCCTGGGCCTATTAGAACCAGACCGACACTGACACACACACACACACACACACACTTTTAGACAGCGTCGCAAGCTCACATAAAATCCGCTTACTTAAGATCTGTTGTTGGGGCATCCACTTGGACACTTTTACGCGTTCCGAATTCATTTTACCCTCGTACTTCCAAAGTACGCAGTACGGCAGTGTTTCGAATGCTCGTACCAGCGACGTGGTAAAGTGTTCCGGGAACGACGCCGCTTTCAGCAACGAGCCGAATGACACGTACACGATACCTTGGTTGCACGAATCGCAGTAATCCGTCCATTCCTATATTATTTATTATCAGATGTTTATAGTTGTTCGACTTTGAAAACAATTAATATATGTTTGTAGACTTAAGTATTTTGTTTGAAAAATTATACAAACATTTTTTTTTTCTATTTCGTTTTTGGATACTAATATACATAGTTGGCATTCAACAGTTCAACACTTCAACACGCCAGACGTCTCATAAAGCAGAAATATCTTGACGTTAATTAATTTTAAGTTTATAACGCGTGTATAGGGTGTATCGGATTAAAATATGGTTTTTACAATTATATTAAATATTAAAGAAAACAAACGATTGAAAGTAAAATAAAGATAATCTGCCGTGATGTGTGCCACACAGTACACATAACCTGTAGCGGTGCGTGAATAAAATTTATGGGAAGACTTAATTTTTGTGTAAATGAATGAAAATCATTGTTTAATAATTCATCCAATGTACAATGTTTTGATTCCATTATTTCAATATTGGATCAAAAACGCTACAAAATCTAATGTACAAGATAACGCACTATACAAATATACGCAACGAATAACGTGTCGCCCGTTGGCACTTTGGCATTGGCAGAGACTATTATAGTCTCACGGACTCCGTACAGTAACCATTATCGATGCGATTACCTCCCGGAACTTTTATTTACCTCCCATCTATTAGAATTGAGACTGTCGTTCGACCGTCTCATTCGTTTCACGACGGCGGGCGTAGTCTAACCTTATCGTTAAATCCAAAAATAGCTCAGAACGTATTTTTATGGAATCATACGTATTCACCCCACGATGGATATAATATAATACACACACACATATTTGTAGTAAATATAGTTGACAACAGTATATTATTTACACATATAGATTACACAAATAAGTTGAAAATAATTTAAAACAAATTTTTTTTTCCAATGTTATAATTTTTGGGGAGACGCCGTCTCAAAGTCTCCCCTGACGCACCGCCACTGCACATAACACATCGCAGGGTTGTTTAGTATATATATAATTTGTTTCTTACGTGATATTTTAAATTGTTCGTAGTTGAGTATGGTTGGTATATTCGTAATCGCAGAAGTCCGTGGTGAATAAAGGTTCTACATCATGTCATGCACTATGCACCTCTCGCAATGCAAGCGTACATATTTAATCCGTAATATACCATTCTATTGAGTTTTTATACCCCGGATAGTATAATATTTTCGCGTTATGGTATAGTATATTATATCATATTATACGCATAGGCGAAATTTCAGTTTTTGTCCTAACCTTCCCTACACACCCCTGTTCAAATACTTTTAAAATATATAGCTTTGTGTTCAGTGTCATCCCGAGGGCAGGACAAACGGGGCACTTGCCTAGGGCCTCGCGCCTTAAGCGCCCGCGCCCTCGCGTTTTGAGATACATTCCAATAATATTCTATATCCTGTATACTTGTATGCATTATATGACAAGAAAAATAAAAACAACTTTTGAGAGGATTTTAGCTGCGATTTAGAATTTAGATCGATAAAGGAAAATATCAATGATTGTTTAAAAGTTGATACTACGCAATATTTATAAATCATAATAAACGATTTATTTTCTTGTAAACTACAGTCTAGTGTTTGTATTCTATCCACACTCCGCCTACCAACGCTGTTGACTGTCGTATTCAGATATTCTTTTACCAAAATTTCATGAGCAAGTACCTATCTACTATATATTTCAAATGATATTATATTTTTACTACTAATATACAGTGCCGGATTTTGGATATTAATTGATGCCTGAGGGTGGTAAAAATACAGTACCCTTATAAGAATAGGAGCTATCTCAGTATAATAATAACATTAATAACGATTTACAAATACAAACCAAAACTGTAAAAATATTATAAATATTGATATTGTAACCTGATGTATTTAAAATTATTTAAATTATAAAACAAACAAAAAAATCTTTTAGTTATTTTAATTTGACATAAAGTTTGGGAGTTTTTAAAATGAACAACTAAACATTTGATCGTTATGCGTAATACATATCATGTATAACCTAACATAAGATATAATAACTATAAGTTGCTAAAGGTGAGAAACTATAAAAAGACCAAAAATAAATTCATCGCTGGTTATTCATAGCTTCACAAATTTAATGTATAGATGGTATCTACGAGTGGTATGCTTCGCATATGGAGATACATTTCGCCCACGTATCATTGGCGTCCAAGAGAAATCGTCAATTTAATTAATATACCTAATTCAGTCTTCAGAACGCAATGCAAGAACGTATAAAGGGTCCTTCACAGCAGGGATTTTTTTCTCTTTCATTTTTTTCCATTATTTAAAATATATCAATGCATTTGGTAAAAGCTTATACCACCAAATACTACCAAAGTTGTAGGTCAGACTACACGGTAAGACGCAGGAATGAATGAACAATTAACGATACAAAATATATTATTATTGCACATATTTGGTAATAATATAATGCTATTTATACTCTATCCCAAACAAAAGCAAGTACTGTCATATATATTGTCCCATTGGGATTTTTTTGCGAAAACAAACTAAACTAATTGTAAGATAATAAAAGCGAATTAACTCAATAGTCAGTTGACCATTATATGCTACACTACTGAAAATAGAATCAAAAATATAAATTAAAAATTTTTAAATAACGATTCTAAATCATTATTATTTTACTTGGATTTACTTCGATTAAAATACAAATTTTTGGAGGGATTCTCTATACAAGCCCCCGAATAGCACCTATATGGTTATACTCGAAATACAAAATGTTATATATCAATTGTGGATACCTCCCCCTCTCCGCGAGCTGTTGCACGATTGTTAAAGCGCACGCATATTCATATTAATATGTAGGTACTAACGTTGGTCGCGTTCTCTTCGGGACGCGTGATGTGCAAGCCGCCCACTTCGACGACGTTGTTGACCAGCGGCCTGGACTGGGTCAGACTGTGGTGGCCGTTGACCAGGACGAGCGCGGTGCGCTGGCGCACGATGTTCGGCACGGGCGGCATGTGAGCGCCGAAGTGCCGCCTGACCAGCTCGGTGGACGGGCCGTCGGAGAACGCGTGGTAGCCGGCCGCGCCCAGGTGCGTGGCCAGCGCGTTGACCAGCCGCTGGCCGAACGTCATGGTGTGGCCGGCGTACGTGAGCAGGTGGTTGACCAGGTACGCGGGGTTCTGCGGGTTGGCCACTTGCTCGTTGAGCTGCGGCGAATAGTCGGCTGTGCGGACGGCCACGAGCGGCGCGTCGTACACGTGGGCCAGCGCGGCGAAGCAGTCCGTGGAGAACGCCTCGACGAACACCACGTCGAACGGCGCGCCAGGCCCGCGGACGAGCGCCTGCACCCGGTCATGGTTGAACGTGGCCTCGCACACCCGGTGGTTCATCAGGCACAGGTCCCGGAGTCCGGTGACCGGATCGGTGAACTCGTCGAACTCGGCCATGTCCAGCTGGCTGGTGACCGGTGGCAGCACGTCCGACACGTCCACGTCCACGTAACGGCCACCGCCACTGTTGGCCACCGTTGGTGTTGCTGCTGCACCTTGACCGCGTCGTCTCGGGAACGGGCTGATGACCGTCACGTCGTGGCCGCGCTCGGACAGCGCGACCATCAGCGGCTCGATCATGGTGAAGTGGCTGTGGCCGTTGTACGGGAACACGGCCAACACTCTAGCGCCATCGGCCACGGCCGCGCACGCCAGAAACACCGTCACCAACATGCCGTCTGCCATCGCTGCCAAGTTCCTACAGAACAGTGAACAACAATGGTCGTCGGTCATCCGCGCGGACGCCTTTTATTGCGCTTCCAATTGAACAGTTAATTTCAAAAACGGTATTATAGTCACCGATTTTCAAAAATAACTTTTTGTCAAAACCGATTATCAATCATACAATGCAGTTATACGTATGGAGTGTAAAAACTATATATTGCCTGACTCATGCATTTATTACAAATATTGACACCAAGAAACTAGAATCACTGCGAATACTACTTAGAGCTACTAAGTTTTTTGTGGTTTGTGTAAAATTTCAATTTTATGACTTGTGTCGTTTTTGAACTGACTAAATTATTTTATCTATACCCGCGCATCCGTATAACTTGTGGACGGCATCCTTATCGCGTCCGAAGTCGTACTGGCCGTACTGCCATTAAGTTCCTCTTTTCACCGTATCAATGCGCAGAGTATAGGCACCACTATAATATACTTCTTTTACGTTTATGCGTGCCAGTCCAAGTTACGACACGCAATAATCGTTTTGGTAGAACTACTAGAACTGCGGTGGTTATAGGTGCAGCTAATACCGGTTGCTTGATTTTAATACAGGTGCCGAGCTCATGTATATAATGCTTATATGCATACCGGTTATACCACAGTCGGTACGAATGGTATATACAAACACGTTCGACCGGGTTTTCCCTACACATTTGATTGCGTGCCGTACGTGATCATATCATACATATTATAGTGGAAATCCATTAATTTTACTAAATCCAATATCGTCTAGGAAATGCTATTTTAATAACTGTCATTTAGTTACATGTCCAGTTTCCTAACAAAATGCTTCATAGGAGCTTGACAAATAATAAGAACTGGTACATTTCTTACTTGAAAAAATGTTCTCTTAATAAATATTTATCGTTAATTGAATACAAGTGCTCACTATAATACGATATAATCATAATTTAATGGTATAAACAAAAATATTAGATTATAATTTGAAATTTGTACGAAATCTTACTCATATCTGAATAGTTTAGAGAACGACGGAACGCCGCCGTCGTTTACGACAATAGAACTATAATTTTGCAATTGCATATTCTAGATATTTCCCCTATATGTAATAACCCTATGTACCTATGTACCAAATGTTACGTGAACATCGACGCCATATTGCAACGTTTAACATTTAAATTCAGTGCTCATTTTGAATCGTTTAGGCTTAGTCTATACAGAAACCATTCTTTAGCAATTCGCAGTGGTACCGATGCGCGATGGAGCGGTTTTCGTTCGAAATCGTGGTTCACCGGTTCTCGTTTAAACATTGCGCTCCATAAGAATCACAGTCTCAAAATGGAAAATTTCATTTGCGAATCGCGTCCTGGGTTTATCTGACTGCATGAAATACGCTGGTGCTCGAATAAGTAATTAGAATTTTCTTTGGTTCAATATTAAGTTTCATTACGGTAAATTTGTTGCAATTTTGAAAATAATAACCGCAAAGAAGAGAAAATATCAAGGGTTATTTTTATTGATCCAATAATATCGAGGAAAAATATTATTATTAATGATATATTATCAATATTCAACGGTTGAATAATTAACTAGAATGAAACAAAGTAGTAGTTATTAGTTTATTATTTATCTATTTAATACAGTATACTAATGAAATTTTACTTTTATTGTTACTTTTATTAGGTAAGCATGTTACTTTATTTGTAGTAATTATTATCTTTATTTATAAAACGATCAAACGTTTCCGTTATATTAATTCAATGATTCATTATAATAAATAGTTTCATAATTTTTTATCAGTGTGCATAAACTATAATTATATGGCTATCAAATTACTAAACAGTAAACGATCTAAACTCTACTATTCCAAAAGTGTGCGCTTTTATAGCTGTTTATGTTATGAACATTAATAATAGAACTGTACTTTATCCCGAGCAGTAGAAATAGTATAGTAAAATATAAAACATAATAATGCCTGTTTTCACAAATAGTTTTAGTTTTATTGATCGATACAATTTTCATTTGCATGCATAATGCATTAATAAATAATTTAAATAGATTTGTTTGTGTGAAAAAAAATTAAATACCTATACTACATAAATCTAGTTTTAGGTATATTATACTTTAGTCCAATGTCAAATTCGATGATAACTAAGGCAGTACTCCTCTATAAAGTGATATATTTTAATTATTTTCAATTAAACTAAAAGTTGTTTAATATTATTAATTGCCTTTTAATAACAATAAATATTATGTATTATGAAGTAGTGACTAGCGAATGGAATAGCGCAATGTAAATATGTAATGAATAATGATAATTATCTGAGAGTGCAATAACTAATGAGAATTATGCAAACATTTTTTTTTTTTACAAAACTGTAAATCCTTAAATTATTCTTAATTAGAATCAAGTTAAGTATAAAATATAATACTATTATAAGAAAGTATCACGTTTTTAGCAACTAGACCACTATAATAATAAATTAGAAAATGCGTTGTGCGAATGCACATTTTTGTATTACATTCCATTGCAATGTTGTTCTCGATTAAATATTTAAATGCGTAGCGTTTCAAAATATTTCGTAGCTATTGAAACTTATATGTATATTGTATTATAAATAATATAAACCGAAAAATATGGTATTTATGCGATGGTTTAAAGAAGTCATCGTTTTCACTTGTTCTTCCACCTTATTTTTCATTTTTCAAATACAAATATGCAATGATCATTATTTCGTTTTGGATGTTTACTGCTCTTCATACCATTGCCTTCACACAACATTGTGAATCAAAAAACGATACGAAAATAAGTTTTCGAGGACCTTGTGTCCTGGAACCACCTCCATGTGGTATATATTATGATACTATGGGCGCACAAAGTTTTAACGGCGAGTACCCTACATTAACCTAGCTGTTGGTGCTCTGGTTTTCGAAAGAGTCAACGTGTGGGCAATCGCGGACTGAACATTGGTTGCCTATATTTTAGTAATAACATTGTATTTTTACATATTTACACATACACACACACACACACACACACGTAGAATGGTGGCGGCAGTGGCGGACGAGGACGTGGAAAACTACCCTCCCCTCCACTAACATGTGATCAGTGGCGTCTGATGCCGCGTGCTGCTGGCTACCACGTCGTCGGTGTCGCACACTACCACGGGTGTTCTCGACTTCGCGGCTAGGTCATTCGGTCAAAGCGGTACGCCATCTGCTTGCCAAAGCTCAGCCGCCCGTCGACCGTCGTCTCGTCGCTCGCCCCTCTTCCTCATCCTCAGGACCACTGTTGAACAAGCCAGCGGGCGGGTAGGGGACGCGCAAGGTATACATCGCGGTGGATCGATTTTCGCATACGCGGGCCCGCGAACTGGTGAAGGCGGTCGATGCGGGCGGCGCGGCACCACATCATCGGCACCGGCACAGCAGAGGAGCGCGTGCATTGTCATCACAAGCACTGCTGGCACCGCGCACTGTTTCGTCCGTCCGACCACTCGTGTCGCGCGCGCGCGCACTCTTGTTTACCCACGCTTACATATACACCTACACACACACACACACACACACACATACATATACACACACACACACACACATACATATACACACACACACACACATACATATACACACATACACACACACACACACACACACACACACACACACACACACACACACACACACACACACACACACACACACACACACACACACACAAGGCCAGCGCGCGCGAGCGCGCACGCACAAGCCGAGCACGCGAACGCGCAAGTCCGTCAAAGTGCGTGAAGCGCGCATACACGCTATATACATTGCAGCGGTGGCCGTCGTCGTCGACGGGACACAGACACCTCTGGACGTGCGCGTTCCGTGTTCGGCTTGTTCTCGCGTCCGAACCGTCGCCGGTGCTCATAGCTCGTTCTCGTTCCGCGGCACCCGGTCCGTGTACACGTTACACTGCAATAGTATCGCGTGTCCGTCTGTACCTCTTGGCCCGCGGTCAGGCCGGCCTGTGCGCACCATCCCGTCCGTCCGCGCGGACAGTGTGCGTGTGCCGCTCGTGTGCGCGTGTCCCCACGTCCCGGCGCGTGTGCGCTATGAACGTTGCGCGCGCGGCGTGTACCACGTACGTAGTGCATAAGAGGCCGCACGCGCGTAACAAGTACACAATTATTATACAACAATAGATACGATAAGTGCACCTAAACGGTTGACAATGGACGACTCCTGCAGGTAACCGTTCATCGTGCGCCACAGCTGCAGTTGCAACGGGACGACGACAGCCATTCATCACCGCCGCCGCTACCGCCGCGTAAGTAGTGCTGCAGGTGTACACACACACACACACACACACACACACACACACACACATATATATATATATATATATATATATACTGCAGTTTTGCCGGTCACCGACGTGACTGCGCGGTGCCGCATTATTATAATATAATATTGGTTTGGTGGTGATTTTCTACGCTCCTCCGCTGCGTCGGTGGGGGGTAACCATTGCAGGGGTGGTGAAACAGGGGCTAAGGGGAGGGCGACGCGGCCAGTGACCCGGTCGACGCGGCCTGAACCGATCCAGGTACATCGTCGGAGTATTATAGCCACCTACCTGACCCAGATGCCGCGGTACCTGTATTTAGCTTTCGTGATCATTGTATAAGGTAGCCTAGTACCTAATAGCTATGCGTGTACTCGTCGTTCGCGGTTCGTACTAATTCGTCGTTTTTTGGATATTTATACGAACTATTCGTGAATTTATTCATTCGCATCGATTCTGTGCTCTTTGATCTTTTAGTCTTACCGCCCTCCGGAGCGATATAGGCTATACGGATCATTCGCGAATAGTTCTGGGTCAATTTCGGCTCACGAATGACGAATAACTCCTACACATTATGCACGAATTTCAATAAATAACGAATCACGGACCGCGAACAACGAATACTAGCATAGTGCGTGTATAGCTTCTTAACTAGTGTAAAGCTACGCTAACAAACCTTACCTTTCTGTACGTGCTTTCTTGATAATATTATCATCTATATATACACACTGTTATATATTGGGGCACGTTACCGTCTACACGCGTATATGTGCACCGAGTCCGAATGTGTAATACAATAAAATATAGTGTGCCGTATTCTTGGTATTAATTGTTGCAATACATGGGACGCGCGTGCACACCGATCCGTCGATATCATAATGTGCAGTGTACACAGGACAAGTCCTATATACACACATACACAATGCGCCGACGTCTGTAAACAATACGATAATTATTTTGTGCTTTACACGCGCGCGCGGTCTGGCTGTACTCGCAAGTCGCCGTTGCCCCCTCCCCGTTTGTTTGTCTAGCATATAACCGCGTAACAACTGCAGCAGTACGGTATACTCGATAAGTAATTGCAGGCAAAACGGCTCCCATACACTAAATAATACGACTTGAGACGGGACCACTCTGGGCACGTATATCGTTGTTAACGTTCATGTTGGATCGATAGAAAGGGGGCGAGCTTAATGGAGAGGGGGGCACTTTTAGAGGGGCTTGTATCCTCTCTCTGCATTTTCAATTAAATTTCTATCCAACGAAATAAGTAAATAGGTACATGTGTGTATATATATTATATAGGTGAATGTACGAGTAGTTCTGACGAATCGCATCCATAGGGATAGTGATCGTTTAAAATTGATTTTATAGCATTCAGTGTTCATCTTTATTGTTGTTATTTTCACGTTAAACGTAGCTCAAAAAACACCCAAGTCATTTCCCAGAGATTAAAAAAGATTAGCCCATATAAGTCTATTACATTTGTAATCTATTACCTGGATAGATTATACGGTACCTACATATATACGCTGTTTTCGACGGATCACACCACGTATAACGTCTTCCACGCCGAAACGTTTAAGCCTTTTGGATTTTAAGGTTTAACATTCTTAAACTATTGTACTATAGATCCATAAATAAACACATTCATGGTTAGACCAGTTTACCTACCTCCTACATTACCTCCTTATTATCACATCCTAAGTTGGAAAATCATTATATGCCTCTCACTTAAAACGATACACATAGTAGTAGTGTATCACATTAGCATCCGGATCGATGACGGTGTTTATCGACGAAAAATGAATAGACAATCATATTATATTAATGCGATAATCAATTTTCATTATGTAAATATTGTCATCTATTATTATCGATACTGTGCACGTTTATCTGATAGGACGCAATGCAGATGACCCGTATTATTACACCACGCTCATACATTAACGGCGGCTTATTATAATGTCGCTGTATGGTTGTTGCCAAGGCGGTTACATATTGTGCACATTTATTGTGTCGCACACTTTGCACCGAATTCACATAATATTTTTTGTTTGGCTGGATCTTTTATACTTCCGATGAGTTCAATGTTATAATGCATTCCGGTTCATTTCACTGCACACTCGGTATATGTATATTATGAATTCGTTCGATAGTAAGATTCGCTTTACTACGCAATTGCGTTGTAATACGAGTTTTTTCTCGATAACCACCATGTACATTGTTTTTCATACGCGCGGTTCGCTTTGATTTCAGGCACGTTTTTAAGCAAATGACGTATTATAACGATTATTATTTCATAAAAATAAGTATACACTATAAGACGCATAAAATTAACATAAATAATATCCAATCTTCTAAGTAGAAAGTATAAAGAAAGTACTAGAAAAGTATAACATAATATAACCTGATGACGTTATAAACTTTACAAAATATTATTGTCATTACTAGTTTTAGTAGGCCGTGTTATTGCACAGAATACAGATCCGAAGTGTACATCCAGTACCAATTAGTGATTATACGAGAAATGATCATTAATTGTTTCTAGACCCGACGTTGATAACTCAATAAAAGGGGTGTATTGGGAAGGGATTCACAGTGGGAAACTTTTCTAGAATCTTTCGTCGTGGGGGTTGAGTATTTTTATTAACTAAGCCGTATAAGTGAGATTTTCAAAAAACTATACATCTAATAAATACAATTTAATATTCGAAGCTTATTGTATCAGTAGAAGATATTTGTACATTTATTGAGTATACACACACTTAATATAGGTATATTATTATTAAACATTTAAATATTTATTTTACATATTATATAGAATAATTTTACGTTGCTCAAAAACACTATATAAAATGCATTTATAGCCATTATGCAAGGTAAAAGTAAAGTTTAAAGTAGGTATCAATGTGTTATATTATATTATGTTGATGTATATTTTTGTTGTTAAACTCTGGACTTCATATACAAGATAAATCATTTTCTTACGGCTCCGGGGTGATATAATTTATAAATATATAACTGTAATAAATGATAAATAAGATTTCGTTTGGTACATTATTTTTGGTGATTAATAATTTTTACTTTTTAATATTGGAAGTGAACAGGCCATTATACGTGTATATACGTGAGAATGATCGTTGTACTATTTGTATATATAGAATAAACGCTAAACTCGGTCAACTGGTTAATAGCGAGGAATGCGTGGTCACTAAAAACCTCATAGGTAGTTTAAAAATCAAAAAAATCGAAAAAAATATCATCATAACCAAATTATATCAAATTAGAGCATATATGTAAAGTCATTAGTAAGAAAAAAAGTTCATAGGACCACCAGGGATAACTAGGATAACCAGATTATTACGAAACAGTACAAATTTTATAAAGCGCAGACCTTTGTACGTAGGTATATTTCTCAGTTCTCGTTCAATTCATCAAACCGATTTTGTCACACACTATAGACACTGTTTAATTATACAACCATCTTGGTTACGTATTCATAATTATTAATTACATATGTATATCGCCTTATTGATAAGACTTGAAATTGCTATAAAATCGTCCATCGTAAGTACCAGTTACTTAATTTATCTTTCCCCCCCTCACTTATCTAGCATATAATATTTTGGTTTCAAAACAAAATTATAAATTACAACAAAGAAAATCTAGGTGTTGTTGTAAACCGTTAATGTAACGAACCTATATCATTACGGGGATCTTCACAGTGTTGACGGTGAGAATGTGAAGCCAATTTATATTTCTTTGGAATTAATACTCAACTCATATCTGAATATTCTTTAGACATAATTATTAGTAAGTATTGGTATTACTAAGACGTATATTGGAATGAACTCATTTTCATAAACGCAAAAATTATCGAAAGCTATACATACATGTGCGTGTGTGTGCGCATGCTTGTGTAGGTATGTGTTATATACATTATACATTCATATACACACACACATATATGTATATTTTCAAATAATATAATATGTATTTGTTTATTTATTTATATTTAAATGTATATACTTAATAAAATGTATGATATATATTATATGTATAGGCGGAGAACCACGAGAGTCTCTAGAGACGAATTTCGGTATATCCCTCGTGTAACTCGCTGTAGCCCATTTTCTTTGCACACCCCCACCTTTGCTGTATATAATATTATGCGTGTATACGGTTCGGTACCCCCTAGACGGAAATAAAAACGAACATTTGTTTCGAGCCATTTTATAAAGCGCACGAATTGCACTTTGTAGGGGACTGCATGCCGTATTTGCGCGTATTTTATGTAGTATACACCAAACCGGGTTAATTTTTCACAGACACCTAGTGCATAAATAAAGCGCACACTCCGTTTAAGCTGCGCACTACATATATTGACTACAGAGTATGTAGACTATCAGAGCCGCTCTTAGGGGGAGAGATTTACTTATGGGACTCATACTCCGGATGGCCGGATTTCACGCGCATTATTATAGGAGCCTCGCACTTGTAAGTCAGATTTTTTTTTGAACTATAATATGCCTTGGAATGATATTTTTCTCTGGGCCCTAAAGTCCTAAGAACGGGCGCGTATATTAAACGGTATACACGCGGGGGATTTTTTTTATCTATTTATTTTTGTTTTTTCGTTTTTTTTTTCATCAAGTTCTTGAATTTCAATAAACACTTTGCCACGATAAATGTTCTCTTTGAACGATAACTATATACGACTGTACGTGTTGATGCAAAATGACATCGATGTATACGGTATACGGTATACCTATTATACATTTCATATACCCATGCATCCAGTGATGTATTCGTAATTTTTTTCTAGGATATACGCTCAGCACATAGACGTATATTGAGGGGAGAGGGGTGGGGAGCTTAATCCTCTCTCTCGAAAAAAAATTTCTTACCAAACCTAAAATTAACTTATGGTGAGTCGTGGGGTATACCACCACGTCTTTATATTTAAATTGATTATCTACCCCCTCCCCCTAAAAAAAAGTATTTAGACATATTTACGTCATGCAATAGGATAAGATGGAGTTAGAACTTACTTTTTATCACATAATTTCGTTCTGTTTGCCATGAATGCGGTAAAAATAATTGATCTTATAGATTTTTTTTAACGATTATAACTATAAGATAATTGGTAATTCAATAAAAATCTTTTTTTATTAAGAATATCTGAATATAATAAAATACATTACATAACTATCATTATAAATATAAAAATTGTGAACTGACTATAGAATCTGCCTATGATATCTGTACAACGTAAAACGAGTCGCCGACATCGCCTAGCAATTAATAATTTATTTTACTTATGTCTTTGATTAATTTTGAGGTATACGTGGGTATAGGCGCGTATACCTGCATATCTTTAGTAATTTTACAGGGTATACGCTAAATCAGTAAACTGGTGGTAGGGTATACGCCGTATACCCGCGTATACCCTCCAATACACCACTGCATGCATCTATGTAGTACGTACTGCGGGTACTACTCCAAGGGGGTTATCCCGTTACGAAAAAGCGACAAGATTCCACACACAGAAGCGAGTATATTATAGTAATACAAATAATAATAATGTAATCTAGCTGTGGTGCGCTGCGATTGTGCGAAATACAACGGCGCCAATAGTGCTGTGCGTTATTTGAAACCTTTTTTAACGATATGCGTGCTCGTAGATAATAAAAATGTGTACGAGTACCTATTATGTAGGTATAACATCTATTTTATGTCTATGCGCACAAGGCAAATTTGCCATTCTAAATTGCTGTGGAGAAGTCGCCGTACATGAAAAAACATCGTAGCAGTGCGCGCGCCGCCATAAGCCCGTATGTAAATTATATATTATATTTATACACTTCCTATAACACGCGTAGGTGTCACTCCTTTGCACCGGCACGGTGTTTGAGCAATAGGCACAAGAGGGACCGAGATATATATTATGTAATAGTCGTTCGCCGTAGTAAATCATAATAATAATACTATATTATGTTAAATATTTTTAGAACTATACTGTGCGAAACGTACCAATGCGAGATTAACACATAGTGTACGCGAACATTGCGAACCGAGGCGAATAGATTTATACACCCGGGGTAAACCCAATGTTCAACGTATACGTTTTAAACGTTTTAAGTTAATTAGTCCGCGGTAAAATCCTAAATAAATTATTTATATACCAATACGGTGGCGATGACGAGTAGATTTGGACGAATAAGTACCATACAGATTGCACTGTTCAGGAGGTTTAGCATATTGTGCAACTTCTTTAAATTAGTGTAGGTTTTCGACTTGACATGCGGTTTCTATTGGAGGCAAAAATAACACCAGTAAATTTGCGTACATTATTATCGTGAAACAATTGATGACCATCCACAAACAATACATATTGTATGTAGTTTTAATTTTAATAAAGCATATGACCCTTCATGTATCTCATAATTATTACTGTTAAATTGACACGTCAAATATTGTACGCTTGTAATTAATTAGTCACATTTCTCAAACCTCTGATATTTTTTATAATCCTACTCTACAATTGTAATTAATTATATATTGTAGAAGATCATCACGATTTAATTATCATTGGTATTCTGGTTGGCGATTGAACAAATAACTGCTGAACAGGCCAGAACGTTGGAAAAAAAAAACAATTCCATTGTATCCATCTAAAATGATTAATGTTATAAAAGTTCTGCTCAGGTATACTTTGTTTAATATTTTGCGGGATGAATGAGCTTTTTTTTAATTTTTGAATTAATATCTCGAAAATTAAATAAAATAAACGAATTGTTGGACGTGACAGTGATTGATTGCCAATTATATATGTGCATTTATGTACGCAATAAACATAATTGATAAAAAATTCATAGCATTTTGGAGTTTATTCAGCTTATTGAGAATACAAAACGTTGTAAGTAATACTATTTGAAGTATATTGAACGGTATATAATGCAGCAACGTATGTAATAAAATTTGTATTATAAAACAATATTTTACATTTTTAACGTTCTCACCGTCTACAAAGTGTAAAAGTATAACAAGTACATATATAATACTCACGTCTGGGAAAATAAGCTATTTTTTCTTTTAGCTAATCTAAAATAATCATTTATTTTATTTTAATAAATCAAAAGTAAAACATTCAAAAATATTTAATCCAAGTTAAAAGTAGAAATTTAATATTTTATAATTGATAATAATTTGTTTTGTTTGTATTAAATTTTTTACTTTAGATACGAATACTATGGGCTTATTATTAAACAAATACAATCATAAAATACTAAATTATTTATTTAACAACAATAAATATGATGTAGATAAAATGTAATCTATTATAATTATATTACTAAATACGCCTTTGCTGCCAATATCGTTTTTAAAATCAATTACAAAATAAAAAGTAAATATATAATGTAAAAGATTATATGAATAATAAAATTAAATAAAGATTTGTACGTAGTAAGTTAAAAATGTTATTTTTCATTACATAGTAGGATTTTAACTACAAATGATTACCATTAGGTGCACAAAAAAGAACCAACTACGTAACACATTGTTTTAAAAAATGATTAAATCGTCACGTATAACTATTACATTAATAACGTTTTATTTTATTGTTTTACTTTCAATCTTGCTTGTTATGCTACATTGCTATAGAAATTAATTTTTTTTTTTTTTTGTAGATAGACCACATATAAGAACATTATGTGGCTAAACATTTTAAGTGTATATATTTTTACGGTCCAACCTTTATAAAAAGACTCGTTAGAATAGTATTATACACATCATAGAAGATATCTCTAATAAGTGGATACAGTTTCCGAGCGAAAATGCTCATGCAATTTTAAATTTATTCTTTACAATAATTTTCTATGGTTTACACTATATCATACATTCATATTTTTATCCTCATAAAGAGGTTTTCATAATCTTGAAAATTTACATTGTACTAATGTTGGTATAGACTATATTATAGAGTGAGCATAAAATTAGTTTGCTAGTATATATAATGGAATAATGAATTTGAAATTATTACTGTCACAAAAACAAGATAGACTATATTATGATCGGTACAAGTGAAAAAATTGAATACAATATATCCACTAGAGACTAAACAGCCAAATCACACAAAACCTTTTTATGTGTTTTTTATCTTTGTTGAGTACATTCGAATAAAGTGATCGCAATCCAACCGATTTTAGACATTCAAACTCAATCGAGCGATTGATGATCGTCAATTAGATTGACCGAAAGAACTTTTATATCTGTCTACATTGAATAAAAGTCAAATTATTTTTATTTTATGAGTTATTATGTTGTAACTTATAATAGGCTTTTGATGTTTGGATACCAATAAAGTTTGTTAATAAATTACGAAATTAAAAGATTATGATTATTATCAATGATGGAAACGTTAAGTTGATTTTTTCAAATTTATTTTTAATAAAAATGTTGGTACTTTTGTACAAAAAAACATTTAATGTTTAGCGGTAATAAGTTGGTAATAATAAACATTACTTTTTATACAACTATTAATTAAAATCGACATAGCTTTAATTTTTTATTGCCAATACTCAGCCTTGTGAACAAGAAAATTCTAAAATTCTTTCGTCCTACTTAGGTCTTTTAGGTCAAATGAATTTGATTATCAAAATGTATTCTTATTAATATGTTTTTTTAATAACATTGCCACATTTTGCATTTATACAAAGCTTATTGCTCTAATTGGTCATATCCGAATAATATTAGGTATATATATTACAGCAATTGTTTGTAAATTTTTGTATAATTAACATCTATAGTATACGAGTTTAGTAAACGGATAATTTATGCAGTATCTTTATTTTTAAAATTATATCATTTTAGTCCAAACGTGATGAAGGTTCATCAATGGATCGATTCTTCGCACTCAAGCAGTCAAGCCCAATAATCCAACAATCGTTTTCAATTATTGCTAAAAGATGAATTACAGATTATTTCTATACATAATTCACGTAGATATGTAACAATATTTAATAATTAAGTTAAGAAATATCAAATTATATTGGAGTAGAATCTACACTGTAGATGGAAATATTTGTTTGGAAAATGATATCGTTTAACGTTTTGGTTTGTACTTTCATCTTAATCATTTATTGTGAAGTAGTAATATTATAAAAAATAATTAAAATACTAAAACCAAATATTTTACCACGTGGATGACAATATTGGTATGCTTATTAACAATGCTTGAATAAAAACGGTATGCATTTGTCGATTTAATGAATATAAGTAAATAATGTCTACTTATGGTATGTTATGGTAAATTGGATTTTTCTTTATACTTTATAGTATATTCATTTACCTTCAATAAAGTTTTTACGTTTCAAATTGTTTGCATATTATACAATTTAAATCAATAACTGTAAGTAATCAAGGAGAATTTTTTATGTTGAGAAAGAAAGTTAAAATGATCGAGTATAATGTTTAATAAATGAATTATGGTAATAATATTAAAATAATAAGAGTACATTCTGATAAACAATAAGTAAAAAATTAGAAATAATGATTTACATACGTAATGATTTAATTTATATATAAAGTTGAACTCTACTCAATTGTAAATTATTTTGAATTTTATTTTATTGTTAAGTGTTATTTTATGACATTTAACTATTATAAATTTTTATATAATATATTGGTTTCACGTAGTCAGTAAATGTACGCTTAATAATTACACTGGAATATTTTCAATAAAACAATTTTCAACCGTATTATATAAGTTTAATATTTAGTTATATGATAGTATATTATGTATCATAGTTCCGGTTGATTGCAGTACAGTACTACAGTAGCTATACACTTTTAATGATGTCAATTTTATTTCATTAACATTTTTTTTTCATGATATTTTTTCAAATTTAATACATCAAATTAATATAAAGATAACGGAAGTCATCATATAAGCGTGTCCTGAAATGTAGATCATTCTGATTTCTATTGTCTAACAAAATACAGTCACTAGTATTTTTTTCATATGTTATTTAATATGAAAAATTGTTTTTAGTTGAAACCCGTTGTGTATATCATTTAAATTTATAATCGGCCTTATGGCTTATTCATAAGTCATAAGTGTTTGTGCTGGGTTTCGTGTAGCGTATTTTTTACGCATATGTGTTAATATTTCTATGACGTATAATGCTTTAGAATTTGTTCTTTGCTTTTGAAATAACTGTAGTCAGTGTTAAGTTAGGTTTTTGTTTTTCATTTTTTTTTTTGCGTAATTTTTTGTTATGCATTTTAATAGTATAGGTACATTTTAGCATACTCATTCTATTAATACTATACATAAAAAGGATATTATTCTCTATTAACATTATATTTGGATTTTATCTTATAATATACATATCGGATCAATACAAGACCAGCACGCATACAACGCGATTACAGAAAGTGGTAATACGCATTGGTCTCGTGTATTATATTTACTAGTTGACATAATTGTGCTATCAATAATCCATATAAACATGGACCATTTTTACTGTAGGATATCGCATTTCATCAAACGTGCATTTTATGAATACCAAACATTCACGTTATATTATTATGTTTAGTAGCATATGTAATTCGTTATTTTTTTAAGTGAAAAATGTTATGCACCTACCTATATGATATAACACTCGTGCAGCTTTTATAACTATGTTTACCTACTTTTAAGTCTATAACATATATTTATGTGTATTTAGTTATTGAATTTCAAAAACGGATTTTGAGTAAGAATCAACAAGTTATATTTTCAATAACCAATAACTTTGATGTACTTTTTCCGTAACAGCCGTCACATACTCGTATTTTGTTGGGACATTACATAGTATTGTCTATTATTACGTTGTCTATAAATATTTATAAAAATAACATTATTGATTTTTACTTTTTAGTTACTGTATCGTAGTGGTCACTATGGAGTATGAGTAACGTGAAACTAGATAACTATTGTTCCTTTGTAGCTGTGAATAAGTTAAAAAGGTTCTTTTGTAGAGGTCAATAGGTAGCTATATAATGTCACTTTGTTATGACGATTATTAGGGTAAGAACGTAATAAGGTTGTTTTTAAATTTCAAAGTAACTTGAATAACATCCATTAAGACTTCTGAAAATATGGTTTTTCGTGACGGATTTGCTAAACCAAAGTTGTTATAATTCTAAGAAATATTTTTAAAGTTTCTATATTTTGTTTGATAAAATTGTTATTTTTAACCCTTAAGACTCGATATTTGAATCTAAGACTGTTTTAACTCTTAACCGTAAAAATACTTCGAAAGTTTGGAATTTTTCGATCCCCACATACAATTAGTTATTGTTATTGGTTTTGTTTTGTATCTGAATTGTTTGGAATCAAATTATAAATTGATAATTATTTCCCATTTATTTAAAGTTCTTAATTACTTTTTATTTTCTTCTGGTCAATAATAAAATAATTTTTAACATCGTTTACAAGTAAAATTGACATCGACATTCTTATGTCAACTATATTCAGTAGAACAAGACATATACATGTACCGATGTATCTGTATGTAGTGTAGATACTCTTAGTTTTTATTTATTTTACAAATTTTAAATTTTAATTATAAGCTATATTGAATGTACATTTATTATTTTCGTATGTGTAAGCTTTCGTTCATATTATTTTGGTAAAATTTCCAGTTCCAAAGAAATACAAATCTATGAACATCTTGACGAACTTGAAAATCATTTGGTGATAATTTTAATACTACATAATGTTATGTTTACGTAATTTCTTTCTTGTGAAGTTAAATTTAATCGATGAACTAGTGAAAGACAAAATCATTGATTTAAGATCAAAAGAAATGGATCGTCAAGATTTTCAAATCAAAAATTTAATTTAATTTTGGTACACATTGATGAAAGTCGAAAGCTTACTCTAAAACTGATCCAGGGCAATGGATTTTTTGATTCCATTCCCTACTACATATATATGCGAGTCTGGTTTTTTTTCATTGGTCACAATTAAAACAAAATCACGAAACCGATTGGATGTCAAAGATGATTTGCTCTGTACAATACAGCTCCGAGTATCAAAAAAATTATTATTTCATCAAATAACAGAAAACATCATATTATTCAAAACCGAAAAGTAACTCGTATGTATTCACTATGTATGCAGCCATGTACGTTTGTAACTAAAAGTATTTGTGTTATCATTAAAACTAATGAAAATGAAATTTGTTAAGGAAGGGAAAAACGGGGGGAGGGGGGTTAGTGGTCATACCTTTTATTTGAAAACTCAGAAAATATTAAAAACCTATGGCCTATGTAAATATTGCTTGATATTGATAGTAGCATTTGGGTTAAATAAATTGTGTATAGCTAAATATTTTTGAAGAATTTATTTATTTTCCTTGAAACTAATTTCTAATTTATTATACAGTTTTATGTTCATTTAATACGCATACAAATTTTTTATTATTGTTATCATTCCTTACACCAAAAATATCAATATTCTAACAACTCATTGCATACACAGTTTGAGATCTAAAGAATTTAAATAATCCAAAAAGTACTGGCACAATGTTGACTACCTATGTAAAATTTTACATAAACAATTCTAAAAATGTAAACAGAGAAATGTGAAGTTCTCATTTAGAAAATAGAAATTGATATTGTACAAGATACCCCTTAATTCCACGTATTGGAATATAAACGTATACATTATAGTCTCATAGCACACATGACACATGTATATTATATAGATAATAATTTGAAGAAATCAATTATTTAAGTATAAGCATGTTTAAATAATCACCCTGTAATCTCATTGCACATACACACATCATTCATAGATTTTATCGTATATATATATATATATATATGTATTTTATCGTTAATTTCTTTTATTTTTAATATTTTTGTATGGATCGGACTACTCGCGTAGTCGTTGGACGAGAGGAATAATAATAAGGAAGTCCTCTTGGTGGCGGACGGGGATGGGGAAGATTTTGGATCGTTGGATCGTGGTGACAACAAATTATGTAAATCATATATTTCGCTTCGACCCATTTTAACCGTGCAACGGCGAACCGCTCTGTGGAAAACGTGTGCGAGGAACAGGATAGAGCGATGTAGAATCATAGACAGCACGTAGACGAGGGAGACGGTGGTTAAGCGCAGCGGTGAGCGAGAGAGAGAGAGAGAGAGAGAGAGAGAGAGAGAGAGAGAGAGTGAGAGAGACAGGTGTGGAGGAATATCGTTGAGGAGTGTGCGGCGGAGAGGGATGTTTTCGGGCGCGTGCAAATCTAACGTCCGCCCACGCGGGCTGGAAACGCTTCGCTGGCGCGTACACCGGTCACGGCGACGCGACAGCAAATCGTGCGGGGGCGTGCGTCGTCTTTGTCGCCGGCCACCACCACCGCCGTGTAATACCGGTGTACATTAACGATTGAGGGTCGTCGGCGACCGAGACTACCGAGCTGATGCTGCCGTAAAGCAACCGCGCGTGCGCTTGTCTCGAACATCATTATAATTTATAATATATACATTATATTACCGGCTAGTAGTATATGTAGGTACCTATTTTTAAAATTGCACTTCGGACGCGCAAACCATCGAATACGCATTTTGAACAGGTGTATTTATAGTTTTATTTACAACTGTTTGTCATGATCGTTTCTATCTTTCATTTGTATTTCAATCCACATTTTGTGTTTATGTGACACGCGCGTGTTTCGTGGTGCATAATATCTATTTTATTATAATGACATGTTCAATTATTTTCTTTAGTTGAAAACAAATTTAGTATAAAGATGCATGGCAAAAATAAACGTTTGTGAAGATGTAACGTACAATGTGGCTTAAACGTCATTTCGAGAAATCTGGTAAAAGCCATGTTAAAATATTTTTAAATAAACGTACATTTGAACCATACATATCCCCAAAATTCATAATGTATTAGGTAATAAAAATACACATATGAAAAATCCACACGTGCATGTATTGCGTATATTTTAAATAATCAATAACAATCCTTTATCCTATACAATTATTGGATATTTATTTTAGATACATTTTAAAGCGAAAAACAATGTTGCATATTATGATTTGAATTGACGTGATTTTAAAATGATCAGAGTGATTAAAAACATGATGTCTAAGTTAATAATTAATATTTTCTTTACATAAAACTGCACTAATTTACTGAGTAAAGTGATGTGCTTTTAATGTTTATAGTAATGGTGACTTGAAGTGATAACCATAACATTACATTTTTTTAGGGAATACTAATTTATATATTACTATTTTTTTATTCAATATATTTTAATTTTTTAAAGTGTAGTGTTTGTTTTTTATTTCATAATCTTAAGAAGAATATTTATCTGAAAATTTAAATTATGTGTACACGCAAATCGAATACCAAACAAGCATATTATCTATAATTATACATTCAGAACATATATAAAATAAAATATCCTGACTGACTGACGATGACGGTCTGATTCATCATCGGTTAGCTGGAATCGCTGAGGCTATGAGTATGACATTTGTTCAGTAGTTTCATTTTACGATGTGAAGCATCGCGATACCCAACTGTTGTAAGCTCATAGAAGGTATGCAAAGATATTTTTTATTTCACAAGTATCGAAGAGAAATCTTTCGGCATTCGAGACACCAACTGTATTTTCAGTAGAAAACGGAATTCAGCCAAATGTAAATATATAATATAAAATGTCATTACAGCTATTTTGGTACACCTAAAATCGCTAAAATCCAACATTTCTAAATAAAGGTTATTTAGTCAAGTGGTACGTGAACGTTTTTCAAAATGAGTAAGTGATACGTGGATATAAAAAGGTTGGGAACCACTTATGTAGAGTACCACTAGTCACTATTATACTACAGAGAATTTTGATTAATTACAACTTTCAACCTGGTATTATTTGCATTCATAATTTATTTAATCATATTAATGGCAAATTAAACTCCGGGCAACGACGACTAACGAAAGTTAGTAAACTATAAGTACCTTTGACCTTTCAATTCCAATGAGTGGAGTGGAATAGAGATGAATGACCCACAACATTGATGCACTATTTTAATTAATAAATAAATAAACACACAGTATTGTGAATTACTATTGCGATTGTTGAAATTCCAATTTAATAAAATGGAAAATATCGGTATTAACTGTAAAGTATAAAAAATAATAAGAATTAATCCTACGAAAATGTTAAATATTTTAAACTATACTACTATAAACTCATAAATAGTTATGGAATTATTGTTATTAACTAAAATTATTTCTGAAAATTTAAAAAATTATTTGTAATTATATTGTAATTCTTATTGTAGATCTTAGTTTTATTGTTTACTTGGTAATTTTGGATTATTCAAGTTAATTAACTAATACCTAATTAATTAAAATAAATGTCATGTATGGAATAACTGTTTCCTGTTTCATTATGAATAATTTAAGCACTTTATTATTATTAGACGAATAGGTACACAACATGAGTAGGTTATATTACTATAATATGTTTATTTTTTTTTATAGCAACATATTTTTATCTTTGTAAATGTACTCTATTTACGTAAAACTAAAAAAAAAGATAATTATTAACCAAGTTAATTTTTTTAACTCTTTAGATACTAACTGAGATTGTTCCATTAAAAATATTAATCTCTTTTCCTACGTGAATTGACCTATATATAAGTAAATGTTGTGGTTAAGCAGTAAAAAAATAATCACTATTTTGAAAAACATAAATATATGAAATAGATAACATTGTTTCTAGAAAATTAAATTTACAGACTCCCAAATTTATCTGGAGATTTTTTTTTATAATGTTGTAATGTACAAAGTACAAAATAATGTACATTTTTATTATTTTGTGAGTATTTATTTTACAGGCTAAGCATTTTTGACCAATTATGCACACGGCAGTTTGATGGAATAGATGATTAAATAATATTAGGTCTTGATTTAACACAACAAATAAGTATTTGCACACTTAGGTGATATTTTTTCACTGTAATATTCCAGATAATACGTTTTTAGGAACTTTCCAAATTTAAGATTATTATTTAATTCGTTGTTATTGGATATTGAAGTGTAAGTGTGCGCCTAATGTCTAACAAATTTTTACAAATAATAAGGTAAATAATTAGGACCCCCTTGGTGTGTATACTGCAGTAATATTGTAATAATACTCAAATATAATATAATATACTAGTACAAATTATTTTTCTGGCACATAAATGCATTATACAGTCTTACCATACGGTTTTTATGGTGAACGCGGTGTAAGTGTGTATCCAGTTGTTTACAGAATACACATATGTCTTCCACATTTATCGATATACTGCGTACTTAAATATATATTTTTCTTACTAAAATATCCAGTTTGAAGTCGTTGCAGTTTATACGTAGTAAATAGCACATTTTAACGAAATAGCATGATGTATTTCGTCATGTTGGGAATTTTGTTATTATATTGATACGACTAAACGAAATTAGCAAATCAAGACAACTTGGCAACAGTACGGTCATATAAATCTATTACGTCAATCGCACATTCATTTATGTGGCTTGTATGAGTAATACTACCTATACAGTACTTCTCTTATACAATGCGTTTTCTTGAGAAAATCATAAATACACAAACCAGTGTATCGGATGATCCATTTCAAGGAATAGGTAATAGCTAGGTTTTATTTAAAAACATATAATTTGTTTTTTGAGATTTTACGACTCGGAATATTTTAAATACGTGTAATACGTGTAGCCAATGTATTTATGATGTTTTAAACAATTTTTATACAGCATACAACTACGGTGCATGTCCATTATAATTTTTATCTATTTTAATCCTAATAATGTAACGTATTTCTTATGTTTAATTTTGAATACGCAGTTATTTAAAAATAATATCGTTATTCATAGAAGATGTTGCGTGCGATTCATCGCATTGCACCAAAATATATTAACACATGATATTAAAAACGCGTTTTAAACCAGTTTAACTGAATATTACTGGACCGTTTAAGTAGAATATAGAAATTATAAATGATTGTCGACGACATCAACTGTTGTAACATGTGTATTATACTATTATGATTGCAACACCGACAAACTTATTCATAAAATAATATTTTGACTTGGAAAAATAATCAATTTCTAAATAACTTGGTGTTTACGAATTTCGAAAATATTGTCAGTTCAAGTCAGTATCTGTAAAAAGCTGATACTACTATGTACTGTTTGCACAATGGCCAGCAGATGTACTTGAAGCAACAGAGATATTGTAAAAATTATAAATAACTGTACGCGCTCATAATAATTACAAAAAATAAATAATGATGTTGATGAATGAATACGTTCCGAACTGATAACCAGGTACTCATCGTAATAATACGAGTGTCATGAATCACCCGGTACGCAGAAAAAAACAAACAGTTGATATAAACAACCTAATCCAACGCAAACGTTCGGTTTTTTTTCGAATAATATTATATTATGCTAACGAATTTATATTATAGTTACATTTTAAGATGTACAGTTTGTGCTTAGAATTGACGTTAGTGTTTTTTTCTTGTGGTCAGTTTTATTTGCAATTGTCGCAATTATTTTGATCGGATTTTTAATCACTCTGGATTATTCGTCATCGTATACTGCTGGATGTAAGGGTAAGGTCGAAATCCACTTATTTCATTAAAATTGTACTCGGATAAAAAGAAGGTCGGAACTGCACTAAATTCAAGAAAAATGTTGTAAAAATAAACTTTTGAAAGAAAAAATAATAGTTTTTCGACTATAGAAATTATTTTAAAAGACAAATAAACACTTAAAGATTTTGCACTTTAATGAATTATCGTTTAAAATTTTAAATCAAGATTAGTACTAGGAAATTTTTTAAAAACTTTTTTTTGAAATTTGATATAAGGAATTGCACGTTATGCCTCACGATGAGATAGAAATACCCAAAGTTTGAGTAGTAACCCAAATAAATAACCTTGACACTGTTATGCAGTGAGTAAGTGTTTTAGAACTTTTGTGTGAAAATCTTAAACCTCGTTTCGAGAGATAATCATTCCTTAAAAATGAAGAATATTGAAAATATTTTCTTGTGTACATCTTGATTGAAACAATAAGTCGTTAAAAATACAATACCATTAGATTTGTCATAACGGCGAAACTTTTTTGACTTAAGTGTAGTTGGATTGCATTTCAATTCAAAGAACACGAAGCTTGCAGCGCGATTCGACTGTTGCTGGGTATACCTATACTGGCTATACTTAATATTTTTTCACGTACGGCGGACACGCGTTGAACGAAACGAATTCAAAGTCTCGTATATACCACGCAGTAGTAGCCTTGTGCAAACGCTGTATAAACTTTTTTATCGACGGGATAAATATAAATATTATATTCTTATAAAAACACGACGTCACGCTCGCACGTCGGAAAGCCTGCAGCATACTTTGATAATTTACATACGCACAGATCGCTGTTCAAAAGGATTATAATGACTTAAATTGCGGTACACAAACGCGTAAATATAAAACTATAACAAGTGCATGCATGTGCAAAAAAGGCGATAGCGATGAGATTAACCGTTTCTTTTTTTTTTTTGCCGGTCAAACGTGTTTGCGCTTTTTCGATTATAATATTAATCATGCACGCGGCACTTATACAGACGTAAAAAAACGTATTAATAAAATGCTCGCCCGCACGTTTACATGTATTTATGTATGTTACCAGTTACATATATTATAATGTTGTATAATGTTTTCAAAAGCCGTATTACACACATCAATTTACGCAGCACATAATATAATATTATTATGTTATAATTACGACCCAAACACTGCGAAGCCACGTATTATTTTATTGATTTTTTCGTCCTTTTTCCGCAGGAATTATACTATTGAACTTGTCGGCGAGGAATAATGCTCTCGCGGCCCACCGCCACCGCGTCCACAACAACTTCCACCACCATCGCCGCCACCACCACCGCCGCCGCCGCCGCCACCTCCTCCTCCTCCTTCGCCACCACTGCAGCCGCGGCCGCCCTTATCGGATGAACCGGACTGCGGCCACCACTGTGACGACGACGACGCGATGAGCTGTGCGGTTTCCGTGGACGACCTGCGGACGGACCCGTCGGTGCGCAAGTGCAGCACGAGCAGCACGAGCAGCGCGGGTAGCAGTAGCAGCAACACCAGCACCAGCAGCAGCAGCAGCACCACGACGTCAGACGAGTTCCGCGATGTGGCCGCCGTGGCCGTCGACGCCTCGCCAGTGGCCATCGGCAGCGGTCACCACCGCGTAACGACCGATGAGCCCGACTCGGAAATTCACACGTACCGGGACGACTGTTCGTCGGACGAGAGCAACGGGCCGGACTCGCCGACCGGGCTCAAGGCGGTCGGTTCCGTGTACGATTTCCGGCTGGACGGGACCGACAGCCCGCCCATGTCGTGCGCCAGCAACCCGACCGGACCCGACACCGCGGACTTGACCAAGGTGACGCGCAAACAGTTGCGCATGATCAGAGAAGTGGTCGTGGCCGTGTGCCACCTGAACCACACCAACACGATCATCAGCAAAATACTCAGCTCCAAGTACCTGAGACGGTGGGAGAACCATCAGATCCGTTTGCAGGACGATTGTATAACTTCGAACACGGTGAGTATGACGGACCAAGATGTATTGTTATTATTGTACATGTCTTCGTGTATCTCCCACTCGCCAGGGCCGTTTTAAGGGGGACGAAAGTGGCTGATTGTTCCGTGGACGGTTTAGTTTTATCAATGGATCATGTAAGACGTTCGGTTACTATACATCAGGGGTCACCATAACCAGTCTGTCTTTCTAGGCGTATATACACGTCGATCATTATAAAAATTAATTTTACCATTATTGGTCGATCACGTAATAAATAAATGTGTATATGTGTATATTAATATGAAAAAACAATAAACTATTATTCTTTGGAGATTAGACGACGTTTTTTTTTTCGCTCATCAAACAAATTTCTTCCTAAAGACCTAAATTATCCAATTATCCTTGATATTGATCACCAGAAACTTAAAATTTCGGATATAGCTCACTTGTTTGAAAAGGTTGGTGACCCCTGCTATATATATATATGACTTCATGTTCTCTGATTAATGTATGTAAGTGGGTAAATAGACAATACGATATTTGCTCCTACGTGGACGTCACTGGTAAAAAGGAACTTATAACCTATAGGTTCAAATAGATGAACATTTCGGTATTAAAAAAAGTAAAAATATATTGTTTTATAATAGTTGTGATTATTGTTGTTCATGACAAGGGTAATATTAGTAAAATATTACAAAATGATAGGTCTAGTTCTATAAAAAAAAAGTTCAAATAATTTCACTGTTAAAATAAAAAGTTTTAATTACTAATGTCTTATGAGTTATGAATGTTATGATATAGGTTTTAATTCAAAATTTGTATAGATTTTTATTATGAATGATACTTTATTACTTTCTCTATATGTTGACAATTCAACATAATATAACAATAATACCAGTAATTTTCAATGCTCGTTATTAGTAATATAAAAAAACGGATGGGCCTCACTTTGCTGTACAGTTGGGGGTGGAATGCACGTTGTTTATTGGGTAGGTCATAATTACAATGGATTTGTTAAATTTGAATGCAATGATAAATATCATTGTATACGAATAACGATTCTGAACGAAGTTAATATGTTTGTCTAAAATGGGTATATAATAATGTAGTATTTTATATTTAAATTGAAATATAATGCAATAGTATGCAATTTTGTAAAAATTTAAATTTCAAACAGTCATAACATTTTTTCCTTTAAGTCCGGTAGAATTTTTTTATATATTATTGAAGATTAGCTTATGGAAAACCTAGTGTTAAAATTTTGAACCTAAAGTATAAACAGAAAAAATTTTATGAATTTTCAACTATAAAATAACTTGCAAATTATTGTGATTTTAACATATTTAATACAAATTTTAACTTTATGGGCTTATTTAGTGAAAATGTTATGTTGTTGCGGTTTTTGGTTTTTGAGTTAGAGCATTTTAAATAAATGTATTTTGTAAAAACGTGATTTTGCGTAAAATTTCCAGTTTTTTCATAATTTTTTTATCGTTTTTTCGATTTTTTAAAAAAGTATTGAAAAAGTTGGATTTTAGACTTGCCCAAGTACCATCTAAATTCACTTTCCTTTCAGAAAAGTTGCTGTTTAAGAATATCGAAGCATTTTTACTACCAAAAATCGTGTACTCAGTCATAAAAAAAAAAAAACAAACATCATTGTAAAACCAATAGATTCCATCACTCCGTTCAGAATCTAAAAATCGAAAAAGCTAAAGTTGGATCCCCTGAACAATGCTGAATTTTTTGTAACAAGTGTGTTTTTAACATGCTTTGAAGTTTCAAATTAGAAAATTGAATTCAATACACTAGCCTTTTTGGGCTTCAGCTAGTGTAAAAAATTAAATTTACGAATGCTTTCAAATTGTTTAAAATAAAGTATTTAAGTTTGAATTTTAAAAAAATTAATAGCTGTTGCATAAATAATATGGATTATATTTTGATATTAACAATAGTAATATCTATTTTCAAATTTCTTTGTTGTAAATCTGCAATATTAAATATTTCTTTTAGAAGTATTTGTTCGGTATGTTTTTTCGAGTGGTGTTTTATAATTATAATTTATAATACATAGCCTACATCTACATAAACAAAACGATTGGAACCAAAATCTCATTAGCTATGATTTTCATCTCGTGCGTTTCGACCACAATGCGTGTAATATTACATTATACCGTCGTATTTTATCCGAGTAAATTGTCGATAATTGTTGAATCACATAATAGTTTAATATAATTATCTTTCCCGTAACACTCATGGACGATTACAAAAATATTTCGACTATTTACCCACCAGCTAACCTGTATACCTACACACATACTCATATATATATACATATACGCGAAGTATATGTATATGCATGAAAATTACGAGTGTGACATTATTATAAAATTATAATAATAATAATAATAATAATAATAATAATACGCATTACGATGTAAACTGATCGAAATCGTGAAAAAAAGCATACATATCTCAATTACGCGTGTCATTTTTAGTATCGGTGACATTTTTTCATTCCGTTCAAAATTTAACCGATTGAGCGCAAAATAATTTCGGTTAACGAATATTGTTTTTTACGCGCATATAACACAAATTATTGGTTTGGTTGTTATACTAATTTGTTATTTAATCTCTTGGATACCTAATATATTTCTCGCTTTGAGTTTCAAAATATTTTGCAACATAAATTTTGCCATAATAACAACACGTCAACAAACGTGTTTGACAATATCATTAAAGTGATTTTGTATATTGGAGAAACCAACAACCATTACTGCAGTATTTGTATGTACCCGTAATTGCGCAGTTCCGTGGCGTGATCGAATCGGTTAGATTAATTCCTTCTGAAAATCGTTTCCAGCATTTTTATAGAACGTAGGTGTAAACTGTAAATATACAATCATGTGTGTATAGCTGTAAATTAACTATAGTTTAAAAGTTGAATTGTTTTCCATGATACGCAGCTACTGAACAGTTAATTAATTATATAGTCACGCTGAGTTGATCGTTTTCCTAATTAAAATGCCACAGATTAAAAAGTGATATTAATGGTATTTTTTTGTATAAATTATATTATTGTTTTTGATAAAAATAATTGGAATTATTAATGTAGAATTATTAAATGCACTATTTCTGGATTTCAATTGAACTTAAAATAATGTATAAATATTAATATCATTATTTATCATATTTGGTAACAAAAAAATAACCTATTTTTATGTAAGTTACTTTATATTAAATTTATGTAGGTAATCTGTAAAATGTTTACAAGTTGGCTGAAAAGAAGAGTAACTTCTAAGTTTTAATTTTAAAGTTTAAGTTCAACTTAACTTCAATTGTTTCAGATGATCTTAACTTAAAGAGCTAATAAAATTAGTTAACTTGCATTACCTCAGCATTGCACATATGTATATTAGATTTTGAATATAGTTTATGGCGTTATGCCGTCAAAAATTAGAACTATATATAACTATAATGAGGTTTTAATAACATAATAAATTATGACCATAGGATCAATTTGAAAATGTGTAAGTACTAAAAACAAAACCCACAGCTGATCACAGTAAATATAATACTGGGCATTGATTTTTGTAATATAATTCATTACATTTTTAATTAAAATTAAAAATCATCTCAGGCGGAAAACACGATTAAGACTTATTCAATCGATATTGTATTATGATTTATGAATACTCCATATCGTTTACATTTTTTTTTTATATTTTATCTATAAGATTGTTTTAATGTTAATGTAACGTTTTTCAAAATAAATTGTTGACTGAACACTTGAAATAAAATGAATATCTTATTATCATTCATTATAATATCCAACGACATTTCGTAATCTATTTCTCAATTTTTTGATTATAAATTATTAATCATAAACAAATGTATGAGTGGAAATGGATAAAAATATGATTATTTTCCGATAGAATGGAATTATAATTATTATTATAATTCTAAATTTCTTATAATTTGTTAGATAACTATTTAAATTATAATATCAATTTGTATGGCAATTATTAATCATATAAATTATAATATGAGCTCATTATATTGTATTTTATTCATTGTTAATATTAATAAAGATCATTCATGTATTAGTAGTCAAATAGAGTATAATCTTATCAGAAAAAGTGATTTAAAATTAAAAGGTATAATTCATAAACCGTATAAGAATTTCGACAATAGTTGCGTACTTTAGAAAGTATAAAAATAGTTCCGTGGATTTTAAATATATTTTAGTTATCTTAGTAGAACGTTCTTCTATTTATTTATATCATATTATAAACACATGTATACATATGTCGATAGTGGTATACTAAATGGTATACATGGTATAAGTTAATATTCAAAGAATAAATAAATGTCTGCTTATTTATTTTTTTAATAATTATTGTTGTACTTTAAACTGTTACAGAAGGTACTTTAACATTTAATAAAACCTCATTTTACCGTTAAAAGTGTTTAAAAATCAACTTATTCTCATTTGTTTTTATTTTAATATAACTTATATAATGTGGTAATTGAGATTTCTGATCAAGACCTTAATAGATAGAAAACCTTATAAAGCTAACTTGCAGAATTTCAATGTTAACCTTTTCAATGAAAAATTAAAATGTATGAATACATTTCAATCACCACAGTAAGTTCAGTTTTGCTTAGAATATTGTTTGAAATTTAAAAACGTTTTGATTTATTATTATTATTGATTTCAAATTAAAGATACGTGCCTCAATGGCCACTCAACTATTTCTTTTTTTTTCATAAATAGCTGTAGTAAGTATTCTTTTTGAGGTTTTATTTATACCAATAATATATACTATACAGCATAATACTGCACTGATCAAATATCATTACAATTATTCATTACCCTTAGTGTTTCTTAACCTGGCTAATTTTTTGATATACTCATATTTTGTTTACAATGAACACATATTATATTTCAATTTTCAATCATAAGAATATTTTATTCAAAAATTATAGAATGTAACATTTTAAATGAATCTCATTACAATATTGTAATCAATGCTAATTGAACTATAAAATAACAGTTGTAGATTATGTCAATGAAATTTAGTAATTGGCTGAGTTCGAAGTACACATTTTGTGTCATGCGTATACACTGTGCGCACAGTGTACAGTATTGTATACAGTAAGCTCTAGTTATTGTTAATTGTTCTTTAATTGGAATCAATTACTGCCTACTAGTCAATACACATAATATGTTAATTATTAGTTAATAGTGTACTGCACTGATGTTTGTGGTAGGACTGATAGGAGTTAATATTTATATTATCATATCTTTTAATTTATACAATACGGTAATGTACGTCATTAGTCATTACACCTAAATTAAATTTATGTTAATTCCAAGTATACATCAAAAAACCACGTTATTCATTAGTTACTCATTTAAATATATTTATTTCCATCTAATAAATGTAAATTGTTTACTTGTAAAAAGCTTAAACGCACTTCAACAATTTACCATTTACGAGAGGATGAAAGTGAAATGAGAATACTACCATATTGAATAGAATTTAAAAAAAACTAAGTGACAATGTAAATAGTTTATAATACATTATAAGCACTAGGCGCATATGTTAAGCCTTTAAACTTATTGGTATCATTTAAAATTTGTTTACTTCGGAGAATGGCATTATAGGTCGTGGGTGTATTGATAATAAATTGAAATGGACGTAAATTACTCACAAATGACATGGTACTAATGTACTATTAAAAATTATTGTACATAATTTATGTAATAATATTTAATTCCGCCTTTATATGAATGTAATAAAAGATTTTAAGATTAACATAATAACATAATACCTACGTTTAATAGCCTTTTAGTAAAGTGTTCAAGTTCAACATACCTATTCCGTGTGTTAATTTTTTGACGTGTAACGGATATTGCTATGGCAACAACAGCTGTTTACGTTCGCGCACTCTATTCAGACTAATTTGACAAAGATATGATAATAATGATATACTTTAATTGTATATTAATCATATACTTTTAACGAGATACTATTTAACGCTTAAAAATCACGTTGAGCAATGTTTATCATAGGTTGCACGAGTGTGGCTGCTGACGCGCGTGTACGTGCAATTGAACTTTGTCTCTCGTAACAGCTGGTTATTTTTATTTATCACGTGTGACGGCTGTCGAGGCGAGCTAATAATATAATATTACGCCATTCCATACCCACACTGCGATATATGAATTAATCGTATTAATGAAACAACAGTTCTGGCAATGGTTATGGGGATACTATATTACTACGAAACATGTAGAATACTGTGGTCATCTTTATTGTTATTTTTACGACAAAGAATACCGACATCTGGGCTATGCAAATTTTTGTTCGAAAATGTTTTGAACGTTTAACAAACACAATACGGCAATAATCGATTACTCAGCGGTTCTATTGTCAATTATTTTCTTTCATTTGTTGTCAAATCCGTTGTCAAAAAAGAATATTTAATGGGATAATGAAGTCGGAAATAGTAATAATCTACGATTTACTGATACATTATATTGTTCCTATTCTTTTTTTTTTTACATTTCATAAAAATTATTAAATGTTTTTAGGAAGCTTTTTGTTTGATTTGGAAGATAAAACTTAAAAATAAAATATACTACTTTTTCTTTATCATACTCGTACATGATAATGGGGTTCAATTTTATAACATTATGCAGATATATACAATTTAAATATCTGTGGTCGTTTTCTCAAGGTCTTTTAAATTATAAAAGTTGTTTAATTTGTTATATATATATATATATTTATAATTATAATAAATATATATATATATATAAAATATATATATTATATTATATTGAATTATTTTTTTCATTATTTGATTTTTAGCCGACTGGATTCCTAAGCAAAACCATTGGATACGAAGCTATAAAAAATTTATATCCGGTAAAAAGATGGGACTCAAATTTTAAATACTGTCTTCGTGTAGTCGTCACCAACGGTTCTTATTTGTTACAGGTGATTATAAATTATCTACATAATTTTAAACAATCAATTACATTAGGTATATAAAATATAACAATATTATCTAGTTGTGAAAATATTATATTATTGTGTTATTTGAAATATTTATTTATTTTATACGCATAATGCCATTGGCTTGCATATCCAGAGCGCCGTAAAAACCGTTTTAAATTATGTTTACAGACTACCAACCAGTATCTAAGAGATCAAATTCTATATTCAATCTTATGGAAGGTTTGTTAAAGTCTAATAATATATATGTTAACGTTGTTATTATCAAGATTTTATTTTACCACAGAAAAACGTTCACGAGACCCAAATACTTTTGAAGAGTCAATCCGATCCAGACGATATGTTAAAAGAATTACAGGTAATTTGTCTATTTATGCAAACGTTGATTTTGCAATACTTTAAAATTGTATTATTCATTTTTGCCAATTCAAAGTTATTTTAAACTTATGTGTGTATGTATGTTTCTAATAGAATATAGTTGATTTTGCCAAAAACATTCCACTGGTTGATGATGAGATATTTCATATGCCAACATTCATCGCGAGTACGCTTATGACAAGAGTATGTTCCGATTTTGATCATTTTAATATTATATAAAGAAAAAAGAAAGTATGTTTCTTGATTAATGAATAATTCACTATGGACTATTTCGATGTTTAGGACCAGGAAAAATACTGTAAACAATCATGGGAAAAGGCACTAATTGGTACGTTACGCCCGTTGATTGAAGACTGTCCCCCGTCCGCCGAAATGTGTTCGTTTTTATCGCATCATTGCAAAGACCAAAGTAGCCTACCTATCATTAAAGATTCCCTAGTTTACACAATAACAAGAATACTCAAACATAATTTTGTAAGTATACTTGAAGAAATATAAAAACACCTATAACGATAGTGGAATTATAAATCGGCCACTATATATTATTACTGTTGTTCGTTTATTTATTTTGACCGTTCGTCATTTAAAAAACAGGACTTTGCGAGAACGCTTACGGCTCGCACTCTAGTACAAGATTATATTAAGGCTCTTTACATCCAGGACCAAAGCGGCGAATCAATTAGATATTTTTTATCGAGGTAGGTACTATTATATAATAAACGTTTAGGCCTATGCGGTGTGCGTATATCGTTTTATTATTATGTCTATAGAGTGCACAGTGCCAGCGCTGTGTGTCCCCATAACAGGGTACTGCCGAACATGGTGTCCACCTGTATCACTGCTATATACTCCGCTTCAGAAGAGTTGCCGGCAAATTGTACGGAAACCGAATTCGATGGCTATTACACCAATCACTTGAGATGCTACATTGTTGTTCTTCAAAACATGTAATACACCTTATACGCCTATCTATACTCGATAATACATTTTTCTCCTACTCCCGTCAGCCATACCAATAATTTTTATTAATGTTTCTTAAATTAAAAACCTTAACATTTGTCAACAGATCAGAGTACAGCGACTGGCTATACGGACTTGCTCAATTGTTGCGTCCGTTGCCATTTCCCGCATTGCTGTTAATTCGTTCAATTTTTATGGAGTACGTATTTTTTAATACATTTTTGTTTGCGCCAATTTACAAGTTGCACCCAATTTATATAGCTGTAATTGCTGTTCTGAGATCGAAAAATAAACATTTTAATAATTAGTATACATATTTTATCTCATGGTAAGATAATATTTCAAAGACCAAGCAGTTACAAAATAAATAACTCTATCAAATTACTTAATTGCTTATATAATCTTTTCAGTCACCAATTATTGTAAATATATATATATATATACAAACGGGTAATTAAACAAAAATAATTTATGTACATAATAAACTAATTAATATTACGTCTTGCCAGGTTACATTTTAATATAGTGTCCTCTGTCGCTTGATATTTTTTTGAATATGTACATTGTACAATGTAGTTACATAATAAATGACGTTTATAATATAAAAATAAAATAAAATAAAATAAAAAAGAACCAGACGGGGACTCGCTCTGGTATAGGGGGTGGAGTGTATTTCGTTTATAGGATAGGTCATTGTAATGGATTTGTTAAATCTGAATGCTAGGTATCATTGAATATGAAAAACGATTCTGAACGGAGATGATTTGTTAGTCAGTCTAGAATAGGTATAAATAATATTAATATAATATTATGTTAATATTTGTTTTTCAAACGCATATAAAAAATAATTGTGCCTATGTATTTCAATAATTTTTAAATGACAGAATAGTCAATTTTTTTTTTATCAACGATAATGAAAAAAAAATTAAAAAATTGAATATTTCAAATCCATATAAATTGCTTAAAATTAATAAGATATTTAGAAAATAAATTACTTTAAGAAAATACCAATCTAAACAACTGGTAAATGTTTCAAGTTTCTGCGACTTAAACTTTTTGAATAATAACAAATGTTTAAAATCGTTTGAGATAAATCGTAATTATATGCATTATCGTAAAAATTGAAATTTCAGACAGTCATGAAAATGTTTTCTCTAAGTTCAGTAGAAATTTTTTTTAGATATTTAAAGAAAAATTTATGGACAACCAAGTGTTACATTTTGAACTTAAATTCGATTGGACCACCAAATTTCATGAATTTTTAACTACAAAATAATATGTAAATTATTGTGGTTTTGATATATTTCATAAAAGTTTGAAATTTACGAGCTTATAAAAAAAATTGTTAACACACGATTTTCAATTTTTTTTAATTACGATGATAACAATTTGTAACAAACCTAGTATTACATTTTCAAGATATTTTGGATAGCCAACATTTTTTTTATCGGTATTTCACAAAAAAAAAAAAAAATATTTAGAAGAATCAAAGATTTTAATAATAAATATTAATTATATTAATAATAAAATTAGACATTACATTTTTAATCATTCTGAACATTTTAAAATTACGCCAATTCAAAACATAATATGCAAAATTACTTTTTGCTTTAATATGTACATAAAATAAATATATATACCTATATAATTATATAGGATAATTATTGGTTATTTAAAATATACAATACATGCACGTGTGTATTTTTCGTATTTTTGTGTAGTTTTCTTAATATATTATGGATTTTGGGGAACTGTATAGTTCAAAAATAGTACGTTTATTTAAAAATATTTTAGCATGGCTTTCACCAGAATTTTCCAAACGACGTTTAAGCTGCATTGTATATTACATCTTCACAAACGTTTATTTTAAGTTCATTCTTTCCATGTATCTTTATACTAATTTTTTTTTAACTAAAGAAAATAATTGAACATGTCGTTATAATAAAATAGATATTATACATCACGAAACACGCGCGTGCCACACACACATACACACACATACTACATACACACAAACTGTGGATTGAAATACAAATGAAATATAAAAATAATTTTTACTAACAGTTATAAATAAAATACAAATTATAAATACACCTGTTCAAAATACGTATTTGAAGTGTAATTTTGTAAATATAAATTATATAAAAATATAAATATAAAAAAAAAACAACAAAAATCATATCATTGTAAAATCAATACATTCATCACTCCGTTCAGAATCTAAAAGATACATTTATTTTAATAGAACGTAACACACTTTACCTTTACACTTAACATATTAACAACTAATATATTTTAAATGTGACATTTCTTTTATGGCTCAAAATAATATTCCAAAGGATTTTGACAACCATTCTGACATTATCAGAATAATAGGTCATCATAGGACCCATGAGAACCATCTCGGTCTCTATTGTACTGTACGGTCACTATTATTATTGTTTCACATTATATAGAATGTGAATGGTAAACGAAAACGCAAATTTGGACTACTTTACCATCAATTAACTATTGTTTGTTTTTCTTTTTTGTATTTACTAGGGACATGTCATCTGTGATATTAAAAATAGGATTGCACGAAGATTGTGAAATTCATAAGCAAGTGTTAGCTGTTCGCGAGACAAAAGACGGATGGTTCGATTTATGTTCGCCAATCGAAGCTGTATTCTGTGGAAGTTCACTTGTATGGACTCAACTGGTATGTTTTCAAATCAATTAATTATTCAAATGCCTTATATATAATATGAATATTTTTTATATTTTCTTAACAATACAACAAAATAAAATCTTTGAATCAATGTACAAAAATTAATTAAATAAAACTGATCAGTATAAAATATTTACATTTATAATTAAACACGTTTTACTTGTTATAGTATATCTATAACAGTTTTTATATATTTTGTTGATATTCAAATTATTATGCATATGAAAAATTAAACCAGGCGATATTTGAAAAATATTTATAGATACGTAATGGTTATGAAACCTATTTGATTTATTTATTGTATTTATAATCCAAAATCGTTAAGTTGTATTTACAATTGTTTGATTTAGCTTAAGACGTTAATGGCATGCGATCGTTGCAAAAAAAAGAAATTGCTGAAAAACTTGAAAGCCAAGCATTTGGGAACTTGCGTCTCAGAAGCGTTAAAAAACAACAAGATTGTAATGGATGTTTTGTGCTTAATGCTGGAATGGATGGTCGTGGAAGACTTACATCAGAGAAATCAAATCGTTGATACACTCAAGTCCACCGAATTTGGCAGAAAAGTGTACGATGATTTTATGTCAAGGCAAAATCAACTACTGGAATTGGTAAAATAAATATATAAATTTAACTATTTAATGATGTTTATATACGGGTAGTGTGTTTGGATGCGTATTTATATTGTATTTTATGTTTGAGAAAACATTCAAAATTGATAAATTGTTTGAATACGCATAAGAAAAATATTTATCACTTAAGTTATTATTATTTTAGTTGTAGTGTTTTGTTTACTTTTCATTATACGATTATACAAAATAATAACACATATTATTTCAAAACTGTTCTATTACATAAACTTTAATTAGTTTGTTATGCATATTTGTAATATTATGGTTTGATGGTTTGTAATGTATTAGATTAATGTATACAATATAGAAAATACTTATAAAGTTGCTAAAAATGTTGCTTATCAACAGACAGCGTAATAAAAATATTAATTTTATTTCTAGAACCGGAAAGGTGGACCACAGAATCTATCGTTACCAGCTCGTGGTACTGATTTGGATCTCAATTCCATGTTCGATTGCGGTCCTTTTGGTAATTTAGAGTCAGTCGATTTGGCGTTTACAAATGTCACAGATACTTGTGCCAATACTTTGATCAAATTACCATCTTTAAAAGTTCTCAATTTGTGGGGTACCCAGGTATGTGTTCGTGTAAATAATTTTTGAAACCAGTAAAACCAAAGTTGTACAAAATTTTGCAATGATTTTAGTTTGGTGATTCCGGACTATTAATCATATCGGATCATTTAACCAATTTGCAAGTTTTGAACCTGTGTGAGACCAAAGTTACCGATAGAGGAATTGTATCGCTCATAAGTAATTGACATCTGAATGTTTTTATTTTTAAGAATCTAATATTTTTGTTTAACTCGGTTTTAGGTCTCGTAAACTTGAAAAAGCTGAATTTGAATAGCACTAAAGCAACAGTCCGATCTGTAGACGTATTAAAGAAAAAATTACCAGGTCTACACGAAGTAGACGTCAGATACTCATTTGCCTGGTAAAAGGTATTTTATTTTTTTTGTTAATTTATTATAATGTGTTCAACATAAAAAATATAGTTATTATATTAATTTTATTTTTGTTGACAATCTGCCTGAAAAACACATTCATCAAAGTATTCATTTTACGTTCAACTATAATAATAATTACAATAATAATTTAACATTATATAATATTATATAACTGTTTTACTCTTCGAGTATAAAAAGACTGTGACCCTGTTTATTTTATACATACTTTTTACCTTTATTTAAAATATATTATCGAGTAAATGTTTATAAGGTAAAGAATAATATTGTTAATTGACATTATTTAATATTTTGTTGGTATATTATAAGTAAATATTAATGCTTAAGTGATACCGGGATACAGCATATAAGACTATGCCTTAATGTTTTAGTCGTGCCTTTTTCATTAAAATGCTAATAATTGTATAGCGTATATTAAGTATTATTCGTTTTTAATTTTACTTATAGAAACGCTCAAAATTTTAAATTTCCATTACGATTTTATTCTATTCATAGATAGGCGAATATGTCGTATTTATTTATAATTTTTTTTTATTCAACTTTTTTATTGTAAAATATTTGTATAAATGTGTAATAACGAATTTCGACAAACAAAACTCTTTCACGGCGGATTGTTCGAATTTTGATCTGTTTTTACATACCACGTAAGTTACATAGTTATATTAAAATCAATTTACATGGAATAATAATTTATGTGTATGTGAAAAAAAAACACGAAATTTACAAAAAAGGGTACGAACTGTGAGGGTAAAGAATATAGATAAAAGAAAACACCAGGTATATGATTAATACCTGTGTCATAAAATGTAAGTAGGTAAAATATTATACCAGTAATAATAAAATTATCATTATTTATTATTATTATTATTATTATTATTATTATTATTATTATTATTATTATTATTATTATTATTATTATTATTATTATTACTATTGTCTATTCTTATTCTTATTATTTTCATTATTATTATTATTGTATGCCATATATTAAAGCATAAAATATTTTACATATTATTCGTAGAACACGTACGCTATTATGTCGAAATAAATTCAAAAAACATGTAAGATCTATGACTACCTCTAAGAACTAAACTAATTAGTACATATCGCTATGTTGTTTTCCTTCTTTAACAGGTAGGGGGAGGGGGTTATCACCCAAAACGAATAGAATATAATTGTAAACATTGAAATTCAATCTTAATGTATCTTATATAAATAAAAAACGTCTAAAAGATTTTGAAAATAGTGTATTTATTTTCAAAATATCTTATAAATAGCTGTTTTCTGTATTATTAAAAAAAGTGTAGTATTATTTCCGCAGTAGATGATGAAAATAAATAAAATCGTGTTCATAGATAGACTAAGGATTGCCCGGATTAAGAAAGGCGTTAAGGGGTAGTCCCCAGAGTTCACACTGTGAGGGGCTCTCAGACAAAAATCAAGAAATCTAAATTTAATTTCCATAAAAAATAAATTAGATTTAAAAAAAATTGTATATTGTAAGTACTTATAGATATATAAACCTTATTAATACCTACTCAACATTAAATTATCCGGGAATCCTTAAAATCATTCACAAGATTATTTTCAGAACACGGATTATTATCATAGATTGATTTTAATCAAACTATACATTGAATATATTGAATTTTTCTGAAGACAAATCAAGAAAATAAAGATGAAACGCTTATGTCAGATGAGACGATGAGAGAATATCGAGATGGGTGCATATCGTCCACAACTCCCTAATTCAATCAACAGCAAAAGGCTATAAAAATATCTCAGTACTCAATCATGAGAAAATAACAAAATGCATAGTCTAAATAATACCCAATAAGTACTTAATTTTATCTTAACATTCAAGTTGGACATTTTCGAGCGTGTACTGTAGGAATGGATACAATTATGAAACATGCATATTACTAAAAATTATTTGAAGATCATTATATTAATTATTGGTTTATTTTTTTAATGGAATAAAATAATTGTATCTACTTCAATTCGTATGTTTGTTGATGTTCTGCCTGTCATGCAAGTATGAATACAACATGTTCTATTCCATGTTTTAAATATCATTAATTTATTATTACATTATAGTCTTGGAATAATTGAGATTGGTATAACTATGTAAGGATAATTGATTACAATATTTCCACGCTGATCCACATTGCTTGGTAAATTATAGATAAAATACGTAAAATCATCAGTTATTGTCCCATGATGAGCTGATTGTATAACTCAAATATTTAGAATTAAGACCGAAAAACAAGTAAAATAACGTTTAAACCTCTTTCAAAAAAAACATGTACAAACAATATTGTATGGATTGTAATTGGCATGGGCGTCACTAGAGTCCAAATTCTGGGGTAGCAAAGTTTATTTTTAGAAAGTAAAAATTAATTTTTTATAGGTTTAATCATTATTTCGTATAATAAAAATACACATGTATAGTTAACATTTTAACTGAAATTATCAATATATTAATTAAAAACAAATATAGATTAAGAAAACAATGATACTTATATAAATTATTAAATGTATGAGATGTATGAGTACTAAAATATTTATTATTTTAAATTAAGTTGGCGTTTGTTGTCAGCACAAAATTCGTTGATAACTGCATTTTTATTTACCTCTTTATCTTTGTGTATATACAATAAACCTAAGTTACTTAGTCTTGTTTGGCTTATGGTTGTTCTTAAGTAATTTTTTAGTCTTCTTAGGCACGAAAAGCTTCTTTCACATGATGCACTGTTCATTGGTATAGTCAAAAATAATTTAAAAACATCTACTAATATAGGGAAACCACTCCCAACTTCAACTTTTTTTATATATGCTAATTTATCTTCAAAGTTAACTTTTTTTTTCAAACTGGTAAACATTTTATTTAAAATAATTATTTCAGACTTCAATTAATTTACATCAAATCCATATACTGAACTAACTTTCTGAATATCAGATACATCAGGGTTCTTATCAACTAAAATTTTGTTTATTGAGTTTAAAATCTTTAAATCATTTTCATTAAACTTGTCTTTTATTGCCTGTGTGATTGTGTCAATATTTCAAGAATTAAATAATAAATTTATATTCTATAAAAATCCTTGACATCTTTAAATTCTGGATGAAATGAACCACCACCAATATTTTTAACTGGTAAACTTCTTTTGCGATGCATCTTAGGTGATAGAAAATCATGACTATTGACTATCTCTTGCGTGACCTTTCAAATTTCATTAAATGCATTTTCTGAGCGATACTCATTTAACTCATCAATAGTTTTTTGTAATATAATATTGACTGTAGCATAATTTATTGATGGAGATTGTAAATGCAGTCTATGTTCGTACCACGGTCAAGATAGTACATCTTAATTAGTGGTTCGTACACATTTAAATAATTAACATCGAATATATTTTTAAAATCAAAGACTTTTTGGGGGGTAGCAAAATGATACCCTTGTTACCCCAAAAAAATGTCTGGGGTAGCAAAAATACCCCTCGATACCTCTTAGTGACGCCTATGGTAATTGACAAAAAATAGACGAATTTATATTAACACGGAAGATAATTTGATATCAGGGCTAATAAAATTAAATTTATGAACAATTAACCATAGGATATTTCAACAATTATTAGTAAGTATTTATTTCAAAAGTTTGAAATTGTTAAATAAAACTAGCTGTTTATTAATATAATAAAGTTATAACACAGTTTTCATTGCAGGCATTTGGAAACTGCTCTTATAAATTTGAAATAAATGTACCTACATTGTTGGTTTCGAAAAACTTTGCTGAGCTAAAAAGGATAGTTGGATCAATTTTGATGTAGCTATAAAAATACCTTATAATTTCTTAAAAGGTTGATTTAACTAACCATTACAAAAAAAATCACATATAAGTATACATATACGTAATACCTAATATAAAGTTGAACTTTTATATTATGTTTTTCTCAATAATTTGGAAAACTTTAAGACGTTCAAAAAGTAACTTCATATGAATATCGACTAGACAAAATTTACTTTTAGATACCATTCCTATTTTTATTTTATATATAGTGATTGGAGTAAGTATTTATGTTCAAATCGTATAAACCGACAAAAAAGAAAAAAAACACATCGTATTGAAACCTTTAGATTCATTTAGAATCTAAAATAATAAACTAATACGAATATTAAATACATTTATTATGGTCCAAAATTTACTACTTTTCAGCATCATTTTTGTTATAAAAAATTGTGAACGTATTGTTTAAATATTTTAAAAATGTTTGTTTATAAACAACATTTAGATGCAGTTATTTTGTGCTTTATAATTATTATCTAACTATTTTCCTCTATTTTTATCAACTATACTCGTAGTCATTAGGTAGTACTTAATTGTACATGTTTTTTTTAATATTTTTATAGTTTACTCTGTATGTAGTTCAGTATATAGTAACATTATATGAAGTGTATCAAATAGGCAGGTTTTGTGATAATTTATAAGTGGTCTTTTGTTTAATATCTTCAACTCTATCGAATGCATAAATAAAATCAAGAATTCATTGAATATCTACATCGTGGACTGCGGCCGAGAGACTAAATCCACAAAACATTAATCTTTACTAAGCAATAAACAGTTGGTTATTCATATGATTATATTTTGATCGTCAGCGAATTCTTTGAGTCATGGTATTCGCATTTATCCGGTCTACGGTTTGTTTCAACGAAGGCGGTCTTTGGTTGCATTCCATGCAACGATACAATTGGTAATAATAATAAGCCGGTTTGGAAAAGTAACCAAAATCTTTTTCTTCAATCTTATCACCAATTAATATGTGCATGTCACCAACTAGATAGGTATGTATTACCATTGATTAAATATATATATTTAATCAATGGCATTACCACTTCAATACGTATTTATACGATTCAAATGATTTCAAGACAGCCACCATAAATGCTATTGACAATAAATAAACTTACTAAACCAATAAGTATGGATGATTATTTAGATTGATAAATATTTTTAAAATAATTTTTAGAAACAATTAGTTATTATACTATAGTATTTTTACTTCTTCTTCGGCTGTTTATTCAGAAAATAAAAAAGGACAATCATCGTACTATATAATATTGTATTCGAAAAAGACCAATCTCATTCTATAAACAGATTAAACTATTTCATTGTTTAGCCATCATTAAACTAACCGCACATATATCAATTCATCATAATGCTACAACAATATAATACGGTATTTTAGTATTATTGATTTGTCATATGGATGTCAGACCTCAGACTCTGGAGTTAAGTTAGAATCACAAATATACGTCCATGCATCCATATGCTAAAAAAACGACTAATGTTTAGTTTTCTTTATCTGTATGTGCTATATGTTTATATATTATCATAGAATAGTATTCTATGATAATGCGTTGTAGTACATTACTTTATGCGTATTCTCAAGATAACAATAGTACGCAAATTCTAGCACAAAATAATATGATGCGCATTGTACAAATATCTGCAGTTATATTCAGAATATATATGTCACAAATGCATCAATAACGGACTACTAGCTTAAAATAGAATATATATAGGTAGGTATTTTGTTCACTCGATTTTTCGTACACATGATATAATGTTTATAAATTTAAAATTTATGGTGCATATATTTTATATTTACGATGTTTAATTTTGATAATGTGTGATTATAAGTAATATTTAAAATTAGGATATTTACTTTTAGCCAAATATGTTTTAATTTAGCAGAGTAAACATTTTAATTATCCTGTATCGACCATGACCTGTTTATAGTTATCATATATACGACATACGCGGACACGCAATAAAAATAATGACTCATAGTTCACTTTAATACTAGGTGTAATAACACTTTCTTTTTAAATTATTATTTCCTTAATACCGTTACTCCTAAAAATGTACGGAAAAATATAGTTTTAAGTATTTATGTAATTAAAACTACTAATTAAGTTAGTACGTCATAACTCATAATACCAATAAGTTTTAACAATAAAAAGTAGATAAAATGATAAAAATAAAACTATCAAATTAAATTAAATTTTTATTGAACAAGTAAATAAATCATCTCACTTAACCACGGTGAATATTTTAAACCTCTTAAGGTTGAGGTTATTGCAATAACAATTTTAAAAATTAAATTAAATTAAAATAATCGAAATGTTGGGTATTTTAGGTATAATATAGGTACAATATTAGGTATAATTTTTCTATTTTTTTCTTATGAAACTGGTGTTGTTTAACAAGTATACAAATACTTTAATAGGAAATGTATAAGCCATTAAAAAAAATTGAGTTATGTATCATCTTAAATTATAGATACACATGACTTATAAAATTTTGCAGACAAATTTAAGACGACCAACATGATCATTCGCTACATAAGTTGTTTTTAAACGAAAATCTGTTTAATTAGTACTTATAACTACTCGTCATACAACGTTATACAATATATTTATATGTATAATATATATATATATATATATATATATATAATTATTTATTATACACACAGTATAATATTATTTAAACTATGCGTGTTATATTTATTATGTTTACATGAAATGTAATCTAATTTGTACATGTTATTACGAAAATTTAAGTTTAAAAAGTATTTAGCTACTTGCTTGTTTTAGATCAATTTTTAAATAAGATTAATTTAATATTTCTCATCCGGTAAATAATAAATTTAAAGAAATGACAAATGTTACTGATGGTACAAATGTGTTGTATCTTTTTGAAATTATCACACTTCATACCTGTAAGTATCATGTATTGTTATTTATTCTGTGTTCATTATTGATGATTACTGCTAGAGCATAATACATAATTGTAATTGTTATATGCGGTAAACGTTAATTATTGTTCGGTTATTCAGCATTCTATATTTTATATTATCTAATGTCTGTCTGTACATTCGTTTTTACATATTATAATAATTCGGTACCAGAGTATATTAATTTACTATAGGTTATATAATTATATTGTTATATACACTTTTTCTGACCCTCAATATCAGATTGCATCATCACCTGTTTATGAACTGTATAAAATATTTACGTAAAAAACTTACCTGGACAAAAATATGATGTACATGGTGCCGCTGTCAAATACATTAAGTCAAATTTTACATGCGCCGACGTTTACAATAAAAGCGAGTACATTAAAATAATCCGTTTCGTGAACCATATATTTGTTGTTATATATATATATATATATATATATATATATATATTATAATTGTCGTATAATATGTTATGTATGCCAAGTGTGATCAATCATATTATTATTCATACGGTAACCATACAATTATACGAAGCATTATTATTGTTTGCCTTTACATAATATCATCGTATACATACTGAGGAATTTCGAAGAACCAGTATAGGTACGTGCGGTTGTAATAGTATACACTTTTGCTATATAGGTATACTACAACACACACACACACACACACACATATGCCACATTTTTACGCGTTTGATCGTCTACATATTTATATGAGAAAGACATATTAATTAGTTAGTATATATTGCTATATTACAGTCATCCGGCGGACGGTCTATGCGGATAGACTACACGCTGTCAGCGTATATAGTTGGGTAACGGAGGGGAAAACCGTTTCGAGTTTCACATCACCGCGACGCACACAGTGTCAGTGACTTCAACGCCCGGCTCAGTTTCTGGCTGTCGTTCTATGACGTTATAAGTACCGCGTGCGCGTCTATACGTTTCCGTTACACAGTGCAATAATATTATTATTATATACTATTATTATTTCGGTAATTTTTTAATCATTTATTTTTTTTAGTCTTATAAAACATTGTCAACCATTTCATCAGTCCACCATAATTATTGTTGTACAGTTTTTATTTTTTTTTTATTTTTACACGTTTTACGAGTGTAGAAATATATAAGTTAACATATTATAATATTTTTTTCCTGCCCAAAATCGCACCTTCCAAGTGTTCCGTGCACAATAGACATTTGCGTCCTGCAGTTCGCATACGGTCCTTTCGTTGACATTGTTTTACTCGTATACCAAATATATTAACTAAAATTTTGTTTTTCAAGGTGATTTTTTGTGTAGTGTGTTTGTAAATGTGAGTGAATTAACGTATATTCTATCCGGAAATACGTGCATAAAACGCTACCGCCGGTGTGATCGACACGAAAATGTAATTAACGTCACTTCGACGATGAAGAGCAATTTTATAATGCCTATGATACTGCTGCTCGCTATCACCATTATCGGTAAGCTAAAGCCTATATTATATATAATAAGTATACTTACACATTTATAACTTATAGTATGGTTTTTCATATTTAAAGTAGTGCCATTCTGTCACGACGTGTGGTTTAACATTTTAATATTTGTTATTTTAATACATACCGCAACTTATTAAAATCATCTTCGGTTGTATATCTTATTTTTATACTCCAAATAAACGAATAAAACAATCAAAATTTAATTAATGGTGTAAAATAGCTAATAATAATTAATTTCTGTAGGTAAACCTATATATAAATATATCAATTACGATGTATCCATCATTTAATAAATAAATAAATTTGTATTGAATTTTTATCACTTTTTTTCGGCATTCATTTGAACTAATATATAAAATTCACTTTGTTAAAGATTATGCTCAATTTTTAAATGTCAATCCTAAATTTGTATTAGTAAATTTAGTAAAATATTTTTTCATAAATGATAATGAGTAACAATTAGAAATGTATTTGATAAAAAAAAAAAAAGTTGTTACTTAATTACATATTATATATATTTTTAATTATAATGGTACTAAAATCAATAACTTCTAAATTATATTTGTTCGTACGCATGAAATTAAAATGTCTTCAAATGATGATCACGATATAATAACGAGATATTTGATAGTATTTGCATTAAATATAAAGGCTTGCATAATAAAAATATTATTGCCCTCCGATGGAGAGCCTCCATAAAAAGTCGCCTAATTTTGATTGGAGAAATCCATTTAATGAGGTGACCAGAAAAATCTAATATTAATAATAATAATCTCTGGTTAAGATCGGCGTATTTATTTATATATTTGCTGCTAATATATATTATACGATTATAATATATAATATGTATATTATATGTATACATAATACAACATGGGAAAATCGATAAACGTGTATATGCAAAAAATATCCAACATAACGTGCGTATTAAGTAACCATAATCTTTTTGCATATTATGCTGACCGCATAATATGAGCAGAGTATATATATTTTTAATAACAATAAAATCAAATCGTTTACCGAGACATAAATTACCTATATTATTATTATGTTATTCTGTTATAAGTAAGTATTCTGTGTACGTTTTGAAAAACATCGACGGGTTCTAGATGACCATACAATTCGTTATTATTATTTCTTTTTGTGTGCACCACGGCTGGTTTTATAAGGAAAAGAAGGAAAAAATAAAATACACAGGTGTATATATAAGCTGACAGATACGCTGTATAGATGGATGGATAAAAAGGAGACGTGTCAACGAACGCGCGGAGAATTTTTATGAAATGACGACTACGACGACGATGGCAGAAGCAGAATCCGGTGCATCGGTTTCCGGTGTTTTACGGTCAAAACGCGAATGGCCGTCGCCGTCGGTCGTTTGTTGCCAAGAGGACCGTGACCCGTCGCAAGCGTACCTATACGTATATAAATAATAAATATACTTATATATATATATATATAATGTACGCCACCGCCGGGCCGTGCCTTTTGTTCTATTATATATATTTATCATATACGTATATCATAAGAGAAAGTGAATTCTGTTGTTATGTGTGTGTGTGTGTGTTTGTGTGTGGCGTACATATATTATGTATACTTGGCGTGTGTGCGATCGTCATCGAAATTTCCATGCGCTCATACGGAACTCTCCAGTACGATTTCAATATACTACGTTTACGTAACGTCCTTCGAGTGCACACGCTCGGACCAGAACGGATTGTCTCCGTCATTCGACCTAGGCCCGGCACAACGTGTGTGTGTGTGTGTGTGTGTGTGTGTGTGTGTGTGTGTGTGTGTGTGTGTGTGTGTATGTGTGTGAAACTCCATAGCGCATCTTGTATACGCGTCCGATGTAGAGAATATAATATTATTACATGGATGTTATTAAAAATGAAAAAATTCTGAGACATAAACGAAAACTCATTTTTTAAGCTTTTAATGCCGTATTACGTAGTGAAAAATCTAATGAATTTATTAGTTATATCACGATACCGCGAGAACAATCAAAACTATAGTAACAAAGTCAACAGTGATAAAAGTTTGAATCAGTCCGATCAGAAAAACTTTATATTGTTTTACTTCGCTTATACTCTAGTCTCTAGTATACGTCTTGTGTACATCGACCTTTAAACATTTTCAACCACGTCCCAAGTCTGATATGTATTTTCTAGTGGATCCATTCATGATTTTTAAAAACATTACCTCATAACGTCGATTGCCATAAGGAGGGAGACTTTTCTGTGGCAGAAATCCTCACAAAATATTACTTAATCAAAGTAATTAACACATTTGAACTGATTACATAAATTATTTCTCGATTGATATGCCAATCGCCAATTATGATTTTACAAAATACCTGCCCATTGTAATCTTTATTATTTTCGGTAAAAATGAAAAACAATCTAATGACAACATACTGTATACTACAAATTACAATACATTTTTGCAGATAAATCTAATTAAAAAATATTCTTTCTGTTTACAGAGAAAAATACATATGTATATATGCATTAAATAAAATAATTTATATTTTTTTAATTTGAAATTTAAGAAATTTAGGTAAAATGAACATTTTTATTTTGATTAACTCGTCTAAAATATCTATAATAAGATATTTACATATCTTATGAGTTATGATTATATAATTTTTTTTTACCAAGTATTATGCGCGTCGTGTGAAAATCTTCTACTATAGGGAATTCAATTTATAAATATATTTTTATTACCGTAACTTAATCAAATTAGTCACTTATTAATGTTGTTATATCAGTTTTTTTTTATACTAGTAGTTTTTTTTTATGGAAGTGATCTGTGTTTATATCAAAATGATTTTTTATTGATTAATTCAATACACGTTAACGTCGTACATTGACCTTTCATTAGTGAATCAATCACAATACCTTAATAATTAAGAATATAAATTTTGCAGTCTAACAAATCTTTACAGAAATATCTTAATGAAAGTAGGTACTTGTACCTAATTTAACTCATATTTTACTCTCAACAATAAAACTATAATGACCTTTAGCAAGATATTAAAATTATTTGTATCAAATATTTAGCGAAATAATTTCTGAGAATGTAAAGTTAAAGTTTTCACTTGTGAATAAACAGGCATTTTGTCAATAATGGAAGTTTATAAAATTATTTTTGTGTATAAAATAGCGTCTAGCTAAAAGTTTCTTGGAAAAATGAAATACCAATTAAAATGTGTCTGGTGTGCTTCAAAAAAATTCTTATTATGCTGTTCAATATGTGAGAAGATAATTTGATGTTTAAAAATAGTGTTTGTATACCAAACATAAAAATGTTTAATATACCTGCACTGTTATGTAATCGATCGAACATAATAGTATAATACAAATAATTTTGGGTGAATGGTTTGTTTGATGGATATTTAATTGTATAAGAAGTAAATATGATATATTCTTCGTTGACAAAGAAAATATTATATTACAATACATTCAAGAACCGTGCATAACATATAATGTTCTATTCATTTGAGATTTGCAATATTTAATGAGTTATAGCAAACAGGAATATGCATATCGATTTTTGTTACTTAAAGTTAATTTAAAAATAACCATGCATAAAATTAAAATCATAACTTCGCGTCTGTATGCATTGTTGCAGTGACCGTGTACAATGCAATTACCATTTAATAACACATTATAATATTATTAAGCTGCAAATTTTACATTATGTATATTATAGTATTATATTTCGATAAACAATACTTAATAATGGTAATGGTATAAACACTGTTGTGTTTCTTATCGAATAAAAATTGTAGATGGACTTAATTTTTCCGCGTACAGTTTCATTTTCGATACATGAAATAGTCATTAAATCGAATTATTTTTAGGCGGAACAACTATACGTACAGCGACGGACCATATCATAATTCACCGTGAAACGGTTTAATGGGATTCGTTTGGAAAAAAAAATGTAACTTTCATCCTCATTATAAAAACAACGAATTTATGGGACTATGATACGATAAATATTTTTCAACCGGACCAGCGTAATTAGTTATATATATTTATTATATTTTGTATGTAATGCGCTCGCATTGACTGAGTCCGGGTATATTGCATTGCAGATATAGACTCCCTCGGTATTAATGTATTATCATGTGAATTCACGCACTTGTCGCGTCTTTGGAAGGAGAGATAATAAGACTTTTAATTGACTTTCTTTTTCCCTACTTTACTTAATTTTTCTTTCATACGTCCTGCACCATGCAGTAAACAGTAAACCATACTATAGTCGTTTAATAATATATGTAAGTAGATATGTGGCGTGAGAAAAAGTTGAGAACTCAATTCGTTTTAAACATATATATTATTATTATACGGATATATTCTACGCGTGTATACCTCTAAGTACCTAGATAATATTTTAATTTGTATACAACATATTATACATTATACGTCATATAAGTTAGTTTCATTTAAAACATCTATAGAATTTATAGTAAAGGTATATAAAATTATGTCTCGGTGTACGTTTTATGACCCACATGGACGAAGCTACTCGTATAACTACAACATTTTTAAATTACAATGCATGAATTGTAAAATGTACTTAAAAATACTTTGGTTGTAATTGTAAGTACGAATGTTTCTGTTTCAAAAACGCACGTTTCACTACGTTTTTTGAATTTGTACCATCTTATACCAGGTGGAATACCCAAATACGTCAGGGATCGGTTAACAATGATCCTTATAATAACGATAACGTTTATATTTGGTTCGTGACATTCAATTTTCAATTTAGTTCCAACTAGGTAGTTGGTTTAGAAGTTATCGCTTTGAATAAATTCATAATATTGTTATCCTTGTATAATTGTATATACACGCGAATTAATTAATGATTATTATATTATATCATGCGCGAAATAAACGTAAAATCTGTAGTTGATGACTATACTACTAAAAATGAATATGTGGGGTCCACGTATATAGGTCTTAAGTTATAAGTTTGAAAGATCTGCTGTTCAGTAAAAAAATTAGATACTGCCTTCAACGAGTATTTTTTGACGCATATCGTATATTAATCATATCTTCGAATATGTATAAACATATTCGAAGCACAGTCCTGAGCCCTATGTTTCGCTGTACATTATATTATAGTCTTACGTTTTTCCGCAATATCACTCGTCTGTGAAGTTTGACCGTTTCGAAATCGATTCGGCCGCTGCTATCGGAATAAAACGAACTACAGACTCGTCCGATAACAATCGAGATTTCGAACAGACAAAAATAATATAATAATAACAACAGCTCGGTCAATACGCTAAACAACGATGAGAACGATGACGATACGTACCCGTTCACTGCTACGTGCCGTCATGTTATGTTGACACCGATTTTGATGAGGTTTTCGAGACACATGAATCGGTGTTGATGGCACACGGGTTCACGGCGATTTTTGACCGGATAATCGCGCGCGAGTACAGCATAATAAGAATAACTAAACGCGACAAACACAATATATTATTATGTATGCATATAGTTGGACGCGCCTTCGAATCGATTTAACATATAGTATTACTTCAACGTGTATTCATGACTCCATAAACCTATGCACATCAGTGTCATCAGTGCCGTGACATATACTATTATAATTTTATATACATACATATTGTACGTTTTGATACACATTAAAAAATACTTGGTTTTATCAAAAGAATACCTAGCTGATGATTTTACACTTGGAACATTATTAAAATCACTTAATATTGTGCCCTCGTTAAGCCAATTGTTGAGTATGCGGTTTGGTATAGTCTGGAATCCACGTTCAACTGATGTGTTTAGCAGGAGCTTCTCTCGGTTTTCAAATTAATCATCCCACATCCTCTTAATGATTATATGGACCTATCCTTATTTCGTTTAATCTCCATACCCTCTCCGACCGTCATCCGCTTATAACGGTTTAGCACTTTCCTTCACACAAAGCCGCATTGATATAGCAAAATTGATTTCCACTCCCTCCTTGAATTTGTCAATGTCCGTGTCCCTGGCTGCCAAACACGTAATTAGCTACATTTTCATTCCCCGCTAGATCCGTAACCTGATGTATACGACTTGCCAACAACGAGGACCCTTGCTTCTTCTCATTTGTTCAATCCGTTGACTTGTCGTTCACTATTTAGTTTTCATTCACTAGTTTCAAGCATGTACCTATTTGCATAGGTACATGCTTGAAACTGCAGTCTTTCGATAAACCGTTCGATCGCTTTGGCTGCGTAATAGCACAGTTGTTCATATTATAATGTTTTTCACAACATACATATCGTGTTGTGCATATCATGCGTGCGCTAAAAAAAAAAAAAACATTTGGATTTTTTCGGCATACGCGCATCCCACAATAACTGCAATGATACGATGACGCGTGATATATACTATAAAATACTATACCGGTGGCGTATTTTCGGGGGGGAGGGGGGAGGTCACGGGTCTTGAACTCTCCAGAAGAAAAAAAAAGGTTTAAAAGTCATAAATTACTTGCACTGTATAGGTACAGATTTATGTATAAATGTATTTACTTAACTATTTTTTAGATCCCCCCACAAAAAATTTGATAATACGCCACTGGACACTGCTATACCCGGGTAAAGGTACTAGGTAGGTACAAAGAGATAATAATAATAATAATCATATAAATAAATTACTCTACGTGTAGGATGTATACTCCAGAAAGCATCTCGGATGCGTGTTATGAAGCCTATTACACGGCAAGATTACGCACTGCCTCGCATGGGAATCGCCTTTGCCGCACAATAGCCGCCGTGCACGTACCTATACATAATATGCGTATAATGTTATGTTATGTGTACAGTCTCCTGCGGACAGACAATGGTCAGCGGACGAGTAGCAGATGGTGACAGCGCCCATAATTGCTTTTTTTCTCCAATCTTTCCACCCGTCGTGTGTCCTCTCACTCGTCGTAATATGTTATATTATATTTTTCACGTATTCGTTGTACCGGATACGATGCACTTTGCATTGACACGCGAACGAAAAAACGCGCGAATCGTCGCCGTACAGTGTAATATAATAATACAGTTATGTCGTTGAACCCATCACAGACGACTTTCCGCCGAATAACGCACAATACGATATGATATTATTGTTAGAGCGCTTATTGTGTACTTCATCACGTCGACGAGCGATGCATAATATAATATTTAATATGACGAGCGTACATGTAAAACCATGGACAGGCCGCAAATCCTCCCACGAAACAGCACCCGATCCTATAGTTGTGTTGTCGCGCGACGACATTCATGGGATAAACTATACTTTTGCAACCACATACATTTTTTTTTTTTTTAATACTTTGCGGTTATTTCAACATTCTATTGTATAAATTGCTGCAGCACTGTTTAATTCTATCTCATTTTTTTTACCATCATTTATTTATTAATAAGAATTTAATAATAAAAATAATACACATACAATAATCCTTATCAAGTCGTGCGCGTGTACATATTTTTTATTGCATTATTTTGTACGCTTATGACTTTATGCGGTAAATAAGATTTTGGAATCGAACAAATAAACTTACCAATAAAGTTATGATTCTAAAAACAAATATTTCCGTCGTAAAATCATTTTTGATTCGATTAATTAACTATAGGTACAGTATTTATACGTATACGAGCGTTCGAGCGTATGAAAACACAGCATATTATATAGATACGTCTTTATTGAGTGTATTGATTATACTATCATATTTTGATGATGAAAAACACAACGTCATATTACACAGTATCTTTTATATGTAGACAAGATCCTTATCCTGCAATTATTATAATAATAAGTGTACTTTTTCTTGGGGACAATCAGGTTTTAGGATTACATTTTATCCTATATATACACTGAACGCTCAATATAGTTTATATAGTTATATGAATATTTTTATTTTACACTATCGTCAAATCTTCACAAATGTAAAACTTGTAAAAAATATAACAATTGTACAGTATATTAATTAATTGGAAAGTCAGTAGTTATTACTCCTAATATAATGCAGATATTAAAGTTCTGTTTTTTTAAACATAATATGTGACTAATAGCCCATCTTTTACCACGGTTAAAAAAATCCAAAATTTAAAATCGACAAAAATTTTTTTTTTGATTTTTCAAAAAAAAATTTTGAAAAATTTTGAAAATAGCCACTTTGTAGAATTACTTATAAGTTACTCTGAGAAAAAAAAAATTTGAAATCTGTTGATTTTTGAATGAAGGAGAGCATTTTATATTTTCAAAAAACACAGCAAATTGTAAAATCATACAGTTTTTTGATTTTTTTAGTAATTGTATTAATTACTGTTAAACATCTTCAATTTCAGCAGCTATTTATGTCCGTATTAATTTAAATTACATTTTAACATTTTAAATTTTATTTATGAATAATGCAGGTGCCTAGTTCTTTTTAACTTCATTTAACATAAGTTTTAATTTCATTTTAATTTTTTCGTTAAATAAGTATTAAAATTAAATTCATAATATCCGATAACGTAGAAATGGTATTTATTTATTTTGAAAATAATAAAAGCCAACGAGCCAAAGAGTAAAATCTACGCATCTGCATTATCCTTAAATAAAATTTTAAAATTATGATATCTAGGTAAATAGTAATGACACCACAGCGATTTCAACAAAGTATAATAAATTAATATTGTTATTGGTATCACTATTTAGGTAGGTAATTTTAAATATTTTAATGTCAATTATAATTTAAGTATCACATATTTTAATGTTTTCTCAGATAATTCAAGGTTTAATTTAAACTGAAATGAAGTTAAAATGTAATTAAAATTAATATGAACATAAATAGCTGCTTAAATTGAAGTTCAAGATAGGCATTACTGGTTAGAATTTCGTAAAAAAATGTATCTAACTTTTAAACAGAAACCACAAAATCATAATATATTTGCGTAAAACCACAAATATTACATTGCAACCGCATAAAACATTAAATCAATAATTAAAATTCATAAAAAAAAGTATTTTCAGTCGAATTACACGTACTACCTATCATATAGTGACCTATTTATGTGGTTTATAGATCGGTAAACAGAAATCGATTTTATACGGAAATATTTTATTATGTATTATTTGAAAACAATAGTAAGTGATGAAGATTCAAAATTATATTATTTATTAATTTTGAGTTATTTTACAACGAATAATAAAATGTTAAATAACCGTTAAATTTCCTTCGTCCGGAATGTCGGTCATTTCTTTTGATGTTAATACAGACTCCACTGTTCGCTTTATTTTACAGACATGGAACTTTCAGATGATATAATAACGTATTGCGTACTTTCGAGAATGTATTTCTCAATCCATTCAAAATAATGGTTTGTAATGTTCTCTCAAAAAATAATGATATAGTCGGCGGGTGTCTAAAGAATAAAGTCATTTAATATGACAATGGTTATAATAATCATAGTATTTAATAGTTAATATCAATTACAACGAAGAGAAAACAAAAGTTCTTTGCCCTTTCGTTCAAAAGAAATTACATACACATAAATAAACACAGCGATACAAATCACCGCTGAACTGCAATAGGCAATGACAGTGGAAAAAATAATCGCGTATAGGCTGGAAAATAATATAATGCGACCTTGTTATTACTTTGTTCAGTTAGTAAAACGTTTCTCAAGGAAAAAAATTAACGTCCGTGCTCACCGATCAAAATGTAAATCGATCCATGATGGGAAAACGATGGGCGATTTGAAATCACAACCGTCAAATATACAACAACCCCTTCAAATAACTGTTTTGGAAAGAGCAAAAAAAAAAAAAAATAAATAAATTAGATTTGACAGGAAATCGAAAATATACTTGTAAAGAAAAAAAATGTAGATTCCTTTTAACTAAGGTGAACAGCTAAATCACGTTTACTATGTTGGTATGGTTCATCAAACGCATGACTGCAGCTTGGTAAACGTAAACAATCACACAAACAGACGGAAAAATATAATATTATCTGCCATGTCTAATATTATATTATGTCCAGTTTAAATGCCAAATTTTCTGCAATATTAGAATATTTTCAGTCGGATGAATAGATACGTAATAACGTGTCAGAAAAAAAAGACTTACTGCTTTATTATACCATTATATTATAATAGTAGGTGTACCTATGAAATATGAATGGTATTTGCATTGGATATTTTTGAAAAGTGTGTGAAAACTGAGAATCCCAAAATATTATAGTATTTTATACGAAAGACTCTATAAAAATAAAGATTATTCAGTGTACAGCACAAATATTTTTTATAAATAAAAAATATCTTTCATAATTGTCCGAGATTCTGAAAATGATATACGATGATGATGGGCTACAAGAGCATTTACATTTATAGCGCAAATTGTTTTTTTTTTTTTTCTAAATTTTTATTAAGTATAATTCACGCAATTTCAATTTAATAATCATTCTATACATATATACAATATATATAATAATATTATAATAATATGTGTATTTATTGAAAAGACAAAACAGCGTTCAAACCGTTTCCATTTCATAATTGGCTGGCGATGATGGATGAGGCTTAACATAATTTATGTCCCGTTAAAATAAGTATAAGATTATCCTATAATTGATCGTTTAACCACATAATATTAACGGTTCGGGCGGTAACATGGTAATAATAATTGAACTTCAATTCTATTGTATATTTATTGTAAAGTTAACAGAAAAATGTAATTATACTCTAAACAGTCCAAACCCTTAGCACATTTTTTTGGTTGTCGTGGAAAATTACGATTTCTTTGAAGTGAAGTACATTGGTGGTTACAAAACTAAATTAACTAACTAACTCATATTTTGACTATATAATACAAATTTTGTCTCTCAGAATCCAGGTCATGGTTCACGGACGATTAAACGTCAACGACATGATGGAGACGACCTACGGCGACCTACGTTCAGTCGCGTATAGTTTTAATGGTCACCTCATTTTACGCGTGCGCTGGGACCGCGTATATATATATACGGTGGGGTGATCCAGTTACCGACCAAAATTCACTTGTGTGGTATACACATTCGCACACACATACATGAGTAGTACACCTTCACATGCGTTTGTACAGGTGTCTGAGAAACCGCGAACAGATATGATTCGGTCAGCAAACAAACTGGAATGAGAGCATAACGCATCGGACTCCTCTTATTATTATATAGTCGCCTCTTCTTCCGCGGAAACATCGATAACAATTATTACTTACTATGTATACGCTAACAACGGCAAAAATATAACCATATCAGACCGTTTGGTCGCTAATTGTAACTCAAGTATTATTCGCATAATAATAATAATAATAATAAACATTTGTCGTGCGTTTTATTCGGAGAGGCGTTGATTATGAACGAATGGTAATATTATAGTCTCCACAAGAAACACACAAACGCGCTAGTGACAATGAGAGAAATATTCCGGACGAAAATATTATAACGTCCTCGTTTCCACCGTGTCCACTATCCTGTCAATACAATATCCCACTGTGACGCGATTGCAGCGGGCGTGTTTAACTGTAATATATTATCATCAGATTGAATGAATCGAATTCGCGGATTTACCGTGAAAAATTGTCATTACAATCGCGTCATTCCAGATAGTCATTCTCGAGATAGTAAATCGCGATGTCGAATATTGCAGCAGCTCTTTGCCCCGTCCGGTTTACCGTCGACACAAATGTACCGAATCATTTTTAATATTGCCGCAGTTATATGGCTTAATAATTTGATATAATCGACAAAAACTCGTTATCCATATACTGCAGATCGTTGTTAGTACTGAATAGTTATATAAATACATCAATTTGAAATACGCTATTGAAACTTCAATTTTTTGGATTAGTTGACATATTATTATTATTAAATCCATATCATATTCGTTACAATATTGACACAGTTATAAATCCATCAAAATTATACCGTAATATTTAAAATAATAATATGGGTTTTTTTTTCGTAGATGTAGATATAGTTTTTTATCATTACTTCAGTTATTGACGCGTTCAAACGTATTGGAAGAGATGCATCTAATTTTTACTCTTTGTAAATTTCTGAACTGCTTTGTGCATATGTTAAGAATATTTAGATGTTTAGAACACCTTATATCAACGTTGTGTCCGGTTATTTGTTACTTCGTTTGTTACTACATACTTACTACTTTACCAGTACACATTATTCTGATTGAATCATTAGATAAATACACATTAAATTACTTCCATTACTTTCATTTTATCCAATACAAAAATGTAGATGCCCACATAATATGACGTATATATAAATCTTTTGTTTATAAATTTTTATTTTTTATTTTTTATTTATTTAGGTTTATTTCCTTCAAACATATTATACAAGTTAATATTTATTTTATAAATTTGTATATGGAGTAATAATTATATTTTAATGTATAAAACACATTTAGAAACCATGAATTTGGCACGCTCGTAGAATGAGCTTTCTTACCTTAAATTAACGAAGGATGATTTTTTCCAAATTTCTAATTGGTACTTTCATCGGACATTTGAAATTTAAACTGTATAATTTATTAACTGAGTACTTACGTATAATATGTCTTTTATTAAAAATTATAATTTTGATCAATCGTTAAATTAATGAGATAACACGCTTGAAACTTTTACGTATGCTTATTGCTAAGATATTAATGTCATATTTATATCATAATAAAATTCAAGCTGTACAAATATTTATAAACTTATAAGTACTTGGAACTTATTATATCTTACCAATTATTGAGGAAAAATAATTTTAAATTATCTCTTTCATTAGTCTACTATGAGAAAACTGTAATTCAGTTTAGTGAGTTGGTATGAATATGATTTTAATGATTTACTAACCATTGTATATTTATTCTTAGTGACAAGGATTTATTGCGTGTATAATAATGCATTGTCTGATAAGTACTACATTTATTTATTTTTTATGGATGTCTAAATTTATAGTTTGAGGGCTCAGATATTATAATAAGCTAGTATTTTTTGTTGATGTGAAAGTTATTTTTCCATATTAGGCCAATGTGTCTTAGATAATATACAATTGTACTTGGCAGGCTAAACAATAAATATAAATATATTGCTATTGCCTATTACTGTAGGTGTATCACAGTGACAATGACGAATGTAGATTATATTATTGTCTAAAATCTAAATGTTGATTTCCCGTTAAAAATCGACACGGATGTTCGATGGAGTTCGAAAAAAAGTCTCGATGAAAGATAATCACCACAGCTTATGACACGATTTAAACAAATAAGTTGTCCAGAGATTTATTGATATGACTACAGTATACAGTATATTATATCGTTATATGAAATTAACATAACAACAAAATTATGAAAATTATCATTTTTTTACTCACACGTTAAATGAATTGACCGATAATATACTGTGAGGTATTACAATGAGATAAATGATTGGTTTCCCATTCTACTTAAATATGTTAATAGACTTATCAAATGAAAAAATTAATTATTGGATAATGAACTTACGAGGGTGATAAAGTTAGTATTGCATACAAAATAAATGCTTTAAATTAATCATGCTTAGCAAACTTTATTGTTTTAAACCAGCTTATATAATATAATATAATAATTTTTTTTTTTTTTTTTTTTAATAAAAATAATTTTATTTTAATTTAATGTATAATTGATGTCTTTAACCATATATTTTGAGTTTATATAATTATATAAAACTATAATACACCTAAGGGAACGAATTAAAATATGAATAAATTAAGTAACTTTAGAACATAATATGTAAATTATATTGAAACACAATTTTCATATTAAAAATATATTCAATGTTTAAATCATATCCAAATAAATAATACAACTGCTATAGTTGTCTCATATTATATAACCACAAACCAATTACAGTTCAACAAGCTGATGTATACGTTAAGGCCTCTGCGTTAACACTTAAGTTATTGCACTGTGGAGACAAATAAATAATAATAATCAAATTCAATTTCATGTAAACATGTAATTATCGTTATTCTGGACGTTATAAATTACATGTATATAATGTTATCATTATAACGGTAAGTCGGTATGCATATTCTCAAGATCAGTATCTATGACATGTACCTATACAATGGTAATATATACATACCTTACACATAACTATATCCATGTACATAGAATATTTTTTACTTAATAACAGTATGCAATTAGGATATATATATATATATATATATATATATATATATATATACCTTTTGCAGAAAAAAAAGAGTGTTCATGCACTGCCTTCAGTAAATTTGGTTGGATAAAAATGTCCATGCGTTGGAAACGATTTGCCGGAATGCGCATGTTTTAAGATTAATCGAAAAGTCAGTTTTGTCTATAAACAAGCTATTTTTAATTTATTTATAACCACCTACGAAGAAATAATGTTTCCGTATAGTTATGTAAATCTTAGTGATTTACATAACTATACGGAACCTGTACATTTTTCCTTGCCACTATGTTTAGTATGAAAAAAATGGTTGAACGGTAAATATCCCTAAGACTCAGGGGTGTATTATATACAGCGTAAAAGAAATCGAATCATAGTTATGATTAATTATTTCAATAGATATTACAAATATACTACCAATCGAAATAGTATCTAATTAGTAAGAGAATATAACGTAAGTCGCGAGTTGTAAGAAAACTAATTATACGATTATATTGTTACGGAACTAAAGAACAGAAGTAAAATAACATAATATAGATTTATTGTGTTTGTCGAAAACCCCTTTTGTAATTCCGTATAGTATAATCAAATATTGAATTGGGTTCAGACGGATTGCGTTTTAATCACTGGACTGCGGTTGTTAATTAAATTTAAAATATTAAAAATAAAAATACGCATTGGCTGCGTTCCGAATACCATGGCATTTAGGTGTATATATGTATAATATACCTGCTGCTGTAGTCTATTACAACAAGAAATGCCGTTATGTCTGACGTTCAAAAACGCGTTTTTAACCCGACCGTGCGTTGAATACTAATTGAACGAGGCTTTTATCGATGTTGTGTACATTTTCGACAGTATTTTTTATTTTATTTTTTCCGTACAAAAAATACCTGAACACATACCTGGACCGAGTCTCTCTCTCTCTCTTTCTCTCTCTCTCTCTCTCGTTTTCTACACTTATAATATAATATATGTTATAATATTATAATATTACAATATACATCGTATATGCTAATAAAAAGAAGCCGCGTGAAACCAGTCCTCGACGCCATCGCGCCGGGGATGACACGCCCGCGTGGTCGTAGTAATGATATTTGTAGTATATTTACGGTGTAGCGAGCGATTAGTGGGCAAACTAACACTGTAAACTAAACCCGTAATAAAACGTGTATATAAAACGCACTTAAACGACTCGTTATACGTAGCACATAGTTACGGTCGCACAAGCACAGCGCACGCATGAGACCGCGCGAAAAAGACGAGAAAAAAGGATAACAATTTGTGTATAATATTATCTCCTCGTCGTTACCTCATTTATTATAATAATGCATATCGTATCTCTTCGAGGAGTCGTTACGGTGTATTTATTTTATCCATACGCATCAGATGTGTTATTTTTTTTTCATCGCTCAATTCGCGCACCTAGTTTAAAATCTCAATCGTTAATCTTCGCGTTCATAAAAGAGCATATATAATATACATATACCTGTATACGCATTCACTTCGGCTAGTTGCAGCGCTCTAGGTATGCTGTACTTATATACAACGCAGCTCGACTGTATCCTCGAGGGATGCAAAAGATAAATGAAGAAAATAATAATAATAATAAGTTATGTATTTTTGATCGGGTCGGCTGCCGAACAGGTCGTCCGGCAACGTCGGATAGTTCAGTGTCAGTGTGTAACGGGTTAACGTAACGGTTCGGTAGGTATGCGAGGCCGTCGCCGTCATCATCATTGACGGTTTTGCCCATTATATACACACACTCGTCGTCGGTCAGTCCGTCGTCGCTTTCATTGATTTCGCGTCGTCGTCGTGTCAAACGTTGTACATGCGCGTATCGTTGCATCGGTATTATGTTATAACTTATAATATAACGGACGGCACAGCGACGTACACGCACGGTGTACCCACCCGCAGCACGTGCGATATGCCGTGTTTTGACATTTCTGACGAATTAGATTTTACTCGAAAAACGTATTTACCAGCCATGTTATAGTTATGTAATTGTATATACTAGCTTTTATATAGCTTTATGGTTTTATCCATCAAAATTAATCGTAATAATATGTCAACTTTGTGTCTTTTTGTAGGTACTGTTTAGTGTTTTTGCAAATATATTAATACATATTATATAAGTATAGGTATTACGTACGTACTCTATACCGATAAAATGCGTTTACAAAGAGCGATTTCGAGTTTAAAAAAGTAAAGATAACCGTATCGCGATATATATATACGCGCGGGTATAACGTATAACAAAATACACAATTTTAGTTGACATATAGGTGAATTTGTTGTGCACAACACTAATTAATAATATATAGCTGATACGCTGCGGATTGTAATCAATAATCATATGAGTATATATACGTTTTTTCCTATTGCACATTACTGTGCGATATGAGTATACCTAATATTACCACTTGACAATATAATATGTACAATAATTATTAATTACTTTGGCAGTTATACACGCGCGTTACCCATTGCTCATAACGTACGCTATAAAATATTATACGGGTACGAAGACAAATTGATGATACACGTTCATAACCCAGTCGTGTACACAATACTGCGATACCGGTATATAAAACTGTCCGTCTAATTTACTGTTTGGAGACGGACCACCGGATACGACGACACCTGTGGTTACAGTATTTGACGGGAGAAAAAAAATTCTTATTACCATTATTATTTTTATATTATTACTGTTATTATTAATACTTAAGCACTATAGCGATCATATTATAGTCCGTAAAAAAATCGTCAGTGGGTCAAAAATATGGGTCTGTTTCGTTTGCCACGAGCGCGTATCGCAAAGACTATCAATACCACATAACGGGCCATTGTCGTTGTTTCAGATGTCGCATTGCATTTGTAGATATTAAATTCGATTGATTGTCTTTTTTTTCACAATTTACACAGTGATGGGAGACAACATAATGTTATTGAAAAGTGAAGTTATCGATTCAATGCACTGATTAGTGATTACAATAGTATAATATGTATATATTTCTACAACTATACCAAGTACATAGGTACTATTTACACCGAGAAGCGGGTGGTCAGTATGTAATATTATAATAATCTCCAGTATCGCGTGAATTCTTATTTCACACGTATCTAAAATTAGTGTAGATTGATTTTGTTTGACATAATAATATTGCTATATAATATATTTTAATCGCGAATTTCCATGCTTTGAGTGAAAAAAAATTATACTTGGGTAATTTCATTGTAAATATCATACTAAATCTGAAAGCGACCGTTCAATTTTTATTTAATATTTCATAATCTTTATTCTTATAAGCAATAAATAATTTCACACCTGCAGAGAAATTGTTTATCGAATAGTTAAAAAAAAAATATCTCAGTATTAAATTATACAATATTTTACAACCTATTAAACTAATTATTTTTAAAACCAATGAAATGAAATTCCGTTGATCGTTGATACATTATAAATACATAATATACAAATATATAGTACATAGTATTTAAGTTGTATATACTAATTAAAAATGCATTTCGATTTTAGTTTCATAAAGACAAATATATGCATATAAAGCACCTATAATTGTTATCTCTGACTAATTTGTAATTCTGAACGAATAACATCATGTCATCAGGTACTTACGTATCAATTTTTTTACGTATAAAATAACTTTCTCTTATTCGTCGATTTTATTACTCATTGCAGGTTACATGTTTTATTCATTAGTTACATTTATTTACAATACGTCCCCACGTAAACTTTTAACGTTCATTGTCGTTCTTTGTTATGTTTCTCTTTTTGAAATTGTAATACATATGACGTACTTAAATGCACATATTATTATAAGTGCATGCGTTTGATAGTTTTAAAAGTCATTGTAGATTAGTATAAGTTGTATACACAATGAATGACTGACGTGCAAAATTGCAACTCTCTATACAAACTGAAATCGAATTTTTTACCCAAAATCTGGATTTTTACTATTACTTCGTTGATAAAATTCAATGATAATAGTATACACCTGTGACCAGTTGTTGACTTTCATTGCTACTTGATTTTCACAAATCATTTATTTTTAATTTCGTAAACAGAAATAGAAATTTTGATTTTTTATCACAAATTTACAAATAATATTATATCACAACCGTATTATATCTGGTACGAACATTCACGGTTAAACGTTTGTTTGGGTTTTGGCTTAATAATAATAAATCTGTAGAATAAGATAAAATATCAATATTAATCAACCTAGAAGATGCGTTTCATATGGTCAATTTCAAGTCGTCGAAAGTTTCAAGTTACGTACTCATGCGTTATGTTTATTGATGTAAATGTACATGTTGTGTACATTTGTTTTTCGAGTTTTCGTTTATTTTTAATTATTCTCAACATTTCTATTAATAAATTGAGTACCTACTGACATTGGTTAAGTTCGAGCACTTTGAGATAACTATCATAGATACTATTGTACTTGTACAAGTGTTGTTCAATGAGTAATAACAAATAAAATAATGTTTCGATTGTTTTAAGTAGGTGCCATCCAAATTTTACTCGGAAATCGAAATATCTGAATAACTCAAAGTGTGTAGGTGTATGGGCGCTTGTATTATAAGGGAGGGCAAAATGGAAGACTTGCCCATTCCCGTTCAAAAATTATAAATTATTTAAACTTACAATTTAGTACATTTTGATTCATTATTATTCATACATATAAGGATTTATGAAACGAGTAAAGAATACACGGTTAATAATTTTTTCGCCTCACCTTACCATTGTACAGGTATAACTATATTTCTCCTCGTGTGTCGTTCACCCGCAATGAATTATGATATACATCCGAATAATGGCTATCCCTCCGAAACCGTTTAATTGGGCTATAATTATAATACGCGATAATATAAGAATGCGTTGAAAGAGCCTCACACTCGTTAAAAAGTGCGCATGCGGTGCAATTACCGCGGTGGCCAATCTGCGATTTTACCGGAACTGATTAACACCATTGCCTGCTAGTACGCAGATTTATATATATATTATTAATATATTTCATATGCTGCTGCGTATTATATATCGCTCTCATGTTCACATTTACATTTTGGCATTTTGCTCGCGATGGCGCAAGAAAGCGTAAAAGAACTACACGTTAGCCACTCGCCCACGCATGCAGTGCGCGTGCGTGTGTGTCGGTGTGTGGTGTAAAACGTGCGCAATGGCAGGTATTGCTCCGAGAGAAAGTGAATTTCGTATAATGTATATCGCTATAATATTATCCCAAGTAAACGCCACCGTCGCGACTTCTCAGATCCGGATATGAATGTAATCTATAGTTAATTGTCGCATGCGTACCTGTACACAGCGGTGGCGGGGATTCCCTCGGAGGGGTAGGAGGCACTTTGACGTTGTTCGTTATGTCTGTGTACAGTGTATACGTATGACATCATCCGCGGTTTACTTGTGTGAAAGCAGCCGATTAAACGTAAATAAAGAGCGACTAGAGAAAGCGCTATAGCGCGCGACACCCACGGGGGAACCGTCCACGATTAAGTATTGCATAAAAACGTGTGCGCATTTACACCTATGTTTACGAAAACAACAGACATTCAGCGGAATAGTGGACAAAAAGAAAACATCCAGTTGGATATCTGCAACACTGCCTACAACTACGCTCGCTATTATCAAAGTGAATTCGTAATAACCATTTTGTCGTCCGTACAAATAACTTTCCAAACCAACAGTTGTAGAAGTATAGAACTTAATTATACTGTACTATTTGATCTGAGATTAATATTTTCGGGTGTTTGTTTGTTTTTATATTTTCTTCCACCGGTATGGGTGGAAGGAGAGGGGAATACGGCTTATTTGGCTGTGACGTGTGGGTACGACTCGACGTTAGTGGCCCACGATTTATTGAACTTCAGTATGACCTTGTAACCGATTCGAAACCGAAATAGTATTACGGTGAGAACGCATACCGAATAACAGGAACTTAACGATGTTTCGAGATGGTATATTATTACACGCGATGGGTAGAGTAGAACGGATATTATGTTTTCGAAGCGCATGATGCGATAGTTGTATTTGGACGTGTGAGCACCGTCGGAGAAATGAATAAATCCTGGTTCGGGAACAGGTCCGCCAATCTGACTGCATCATAATCGCGGCGATCTGCCATATACGTTTGCCCCACACATAATAATAATAATAAAAATAATAATAATAATAATAATAATAATAATAATAATAATAATAATATATTCGATGTTATCGTTTAATTTTTGTTTTTTATTTTGCGCTTACCGTATAAGTATACTACTGACTGTACGTTATTTTATTAATATTATTAATCTCGCGTTACAGGTGTGGCGTGCGGCCAAACGGAGGAAACGGTGCGAGTCGTGCGCAGGCGTCACCTGAACGAGGCCACGAAAATGGGTGAATCGAACGAGATCGACGATCGGCAAGCGGACGCGGGCATGGCGCTGACCAGGGCCAAGGAGTTTGAGCCGACCACGGTGTGCGGGGACGGTGGCGCCTGTGGCGTAGGGATGGCGCGGACGTCGTTGAGCTCCGAGGCGGCGTTGGACGACTCGAAGCTCGTCGGCGCTGCAGCAGCCGCCGGCAGACCGGACAAGACCGCGGCGGCGGGACCGGTACGGGACGAGGAAACGTCGCAGTCACAGTATTACTACGAGTACGTGGGACCGACAAAGAGCGGTCCGGGGGAAGCCAAGAGGGCTTCGTCGCGTGGCAGATCACTCGTACCGACGGAGCCCAGTACTGCGGCGCAACGGCCGCACCAGAAGCAGACGGATGCGTCATCGTCGGAGGCGGGCAATCATCATCAGACCCGTAAGGCCGGCAACAGCGATATGGAAGACATACTGGACGGGTTCGTGAAACTGCTCAACGGGCAGCCGGGACAGTCCGGTTACCGGCAGCCGATCAAGACGCGCATCAACAACCGCGGTCCGCCGCGCATATCGGACGCCACCGTCGTGCTGGAACCGCCCGCGTTCGTGCCCATGCCGCAGCACCAACAGCAACAGCAGCAGCAAAACAAGCCCAAAGACCCGCCGCCGTACCCATTCGACGTACCGCAACCCGTTCGGCCATTGCCACCCCAGCCGCCGAGCCTCATCAAGCCGTTCCTGACGGGCGTGCCACTGCCCGAGCAGCTCGTGCCCACCGACGACGGAGGCCATGGCGACGACACGGGACCGCCGCCGTCCCTGTACGACAATCAGCAAGCGCATCCCGCGTCGTCCAAGCGACCCGTGCACCACCAGACCTCGGCCAAGCCGCAACAGGAATACGACCTGTTCGCGGCCGAACGGGATCCGGACGCGGACACCGTGACCGATAAGTTCGCGGTGGCGTCTTCTCCGCAGTCACCGCAACCCGAGAAGACCACAGAAAACTCTACGGAGAGACCCACTACGGAGAGAACAACTACGGAGAGACCAACAACGGAGAGACCCGGTACGGAGAAGCTTCCGACCACGACGGAGAAACCGGACGTTATGGCGGAAACGCCGTGGTCGCCTTCACCACCACCGGTGCCGCAATCAGCCGCCGACATCAACGCGACCCGAGTGATCGGAGTGCAAGTGTCTAAGATCGTGGACCATTTGACGTCGCCGGTGCCGTCCGCACCGGTGTTCGTCAGAGACCCCGAGACCACGGCCACGCCGTCCACGGTCGCCAACCCAGGACCGTCGACCACGACGCCCGTGCGCCTGGAGACGACCTCGACCGGCGAACAGATTACGGGCGTGGGCTCAGCTGTCGTCGTACTCGAACCGTCCACCTCGGAGGAACCGCACCGCGAGGACACGCACAAGCCCACCGACAGCAAGCTGACCGGCAAACCGACGGCGCCCATCAAGAAGGCCCCGCAACAATCGGGTAAATATAATATTCTATGCACCTACCACCAATAACTATTTTTCAGCTCTAAACGAATTTTCTTCCGACGACAAACGCTGCTTCTATATACAGGGTATTTATTATACAGTTTAAATTTCCCTATAACGGACCCTCTATTAAACGGAATCCTTCTTATAATGGAAAATGTCAATATAGGGCAAATAATGTATGAAATTGACCTCTCCGAGATGGAAAACTCTTTACAACGGAAAAATGTTTGGTCTCAAAGGTTCCGTTGTAGAGAGGTTTACTGTATATAGAAACAGATAAGCGGATTATCCGTGAATTTAATCAAGCAAGCTTAGCAATATGGGGCGTTATATTTTAATATATATGGAAAATATAAAAATACGATTTTAATACGAACGTGTTTTCCCATATATAATAAACATATAGTCGTGATTCGTTAAACGTATTATAGTACTTTTCATAAGTTTTCAACAGGCACATTAATACACATAAAAAAGAAAAACAAGGAACATTTGAAAAATGTAAATACTTTTGACACCACTGAGCGTCACACTTGACACGGATCGTTCGACGGATGGATTTTCATAATCTTCAGATTTCCATCCAGATTTTTGTTAACATTTACTGGATGCTCTCTATTTAGCGGTGCATCTTAATCCTAAACTTTATTTTATTAGACCATTAAACTTTCAACACTGAAAACTTCCTTCCCTCGCTCCCGGTTATATATTCAACTAGCCATATCTATAATTTTATGATTAAATTACTATTTACTAAGTTCATAAGTACATAAGTTCACTTATATATGAGCAGCGAAGAGTGAAGAAATGATATAATTAATCCAGTTATGTGCCATTATTTAAATTTTAATAACATTTTAGTTGGTGAAAAATAATTAAAACTTTCTTTAAATCGGCAGTAGCTAGGTATATTTTACATAATAATAACAATTTACAAACTTTCTTTGTATTTATTAATAATAATAACGAAAATGTCTAAAACAATTTTTACTGAAATTAGTAAATAAAAATCATTGTTTTCTCCAGCAAATGTTTCAGTAAAATGTATTTATCAGATCTACGTTATTTTCAATGCAGTGAAAACAAACAAATAGCATAATAATATGCACTAGACTACGCAATACACTGCATGCAGTTTCTCATTTTCAGTATTCTCATTATTATTTGGACAGATGTTATTTTTAAATGACAGTCAATTAATTAGCCGAATTATTTTCATGACTATGAACTGATGATATATTACGTCAAACTCATTTGACTAAACGTGTCGTCGACGAGAAAATGAATTTAAAAAATAACACGTTATAATGATAATGTAATATTTCCAGTACGATTTTTCTAACTGTACGTTTTTACAGAAGGATTCCCGTATTATTCACGTCCCGGCATCGTTTTGGACGATCCGGAATTCAAACCGCACATGGGTGGCCAAAGACGTCCCATTCAAGTGCAAGTGCCCAGTAAAGGCGACGTATTCGACATAATGGTGTCGGCCATCCAAGGACCCGGCGATAAGCACGCACTACTTACTCGTAAGCATGTACCAATATTTATATAAAATTTTTCCATACAATATAATATAGTATACTACGCGTAAAAGCGGTTCGTTGCATGTACGTTACATTCGTATAGGTACTTATAAAGTAGATAGGTATAAAGTTTAACTTTTTTTCATTTATTGAAAATCCATTGATTTATTTATATTCTGTTGTAAATAGAAATCATACGATAAGTAAATTAGAGGAGAGTATTATTTACAGGTAATAAAGTGTATTATAAGCAAGACAGGGAATTCGTTCATTGGTGGAAATTTAAGGATGTAGAAGTTCAAGGAGTGTAGGTCCCTGAACTAGTTATTTTCAAGGCACCCGAGTGGGTACACCTATAGAATTCATTTAGATGAGAAACTAGTGATAGTATAGGATGTGACTACATGAGTGGATATAATGAAAGTTCGATTAGGTATTATTGATAAACAATGATGAAAGCTCAACTAATTGGGTGCGGGTATTAATATCGACACCGAAAGCAGCAAAAAGTACTAATCAATATTTTTGTCTTACAGCCGAAGAGATATCACCATCGGGCGTAGGCAAAGGAGAAGTTTCGGTGATAACTTCGGCAGAACCGAACCAGCAGTTCGTGTCCATTGACGGTAAACGCACGTACATAAATTTATTCGGTGAACCGACCGCGGTGGCGCCTCCGTCTATAAAGCCAACTAGTGCAGCTTCCGGGTAAGTGTTTCGCAGTTTTGCGCTGCTTGTATACTGCTTGGTGTTATATTGTCGAGCACAATATACATCGCATGTACGTGTAATCAGTATATATAAATGTAATAACACTACACGGGCGAGGTAAATAGGCTGTAAAAAAAAAAAACCGTTTTCATTAAATTCTAATCGCAACGGGTCGCGGGAGAATAATAGTAATGGAATAAAACTGGACAATAATAATAATTAACGATTACCGATTCTCCTGGCGCACATAATATATAATACGTATATACTGCTTGTACGTACGCGTATACCCGCCGCGGAACGTATACGTAGGTGCATCATCTCGGTATACAACATCGCGCGTGCGTAACTGCGGTCGTTTTTTAATTTATTTTCCGGCATAATGATCGTGACTTTCTCTCGAGTCGGTCTAAATATAATCTCCCCAAGGTTTTCGAAAAGTATTCCGAACCGAACTGTGGATCGCACGCTCAACGCATAATACACCAGTCGACCGTGTATACAATACACATTACATTGTATACCTATGTATAAAAATATTATCTCGTATTAACATAATATTTCTCATCCGTGTACCATGTACCTACCCATGATAAAACGTACATTACGCACAATATCAGTTCACCATTTCCTCGCAGCTTCATTAAAATAATGTTATTTTATCATATATAATTCGTTATTACATGCATTTTCTTAGTTTTGAAAACGAGCGCTCGACACATTATTTTTAGGAAATTTGCAAATCTTAGGTTGTACAATTTCATAAATTTATTCATTAACAATGTAAACATCATAACATAATAATAAATAATATTTTCAATATACTTGCTATTGATGAGCATTTTTATACTCATCGCTTGAAGATTTCTACCTCATAGACGCGATCCATAACATAATAGATAACTCTCTACATAGACTTAAATTTAATTTAATTAATCACATTTTTATTGTTCTCCTCGGTTGTATACTTGCGGTACGTGGCCTTGAATCATTCTCTGGTCCTCGGGTATAGTTATGTGATACCGAAGCTGTATCTATTACAAAACAAAAATGTTCAAAAAAAATCAACATCATAGGCATCATTATAAATTGCAAGAAGTCATAGTTTTAACAACGTTGTTTTCCAGTACTGTCGTTATTCGTTAGATCGTTAAACGCGTATCCATTTATGTACATAGTATGTACCTACCTATACAAAATCGTTTGTTATTTTTGTAGACACTGTTGTTCATTGAACATCGTTGTTACCGGTAAATCGTTAACACTAATACGGTTATAAACAATTTCCGTTGTATATGGTCATACGGTGTAGCATGTTTTCGATATATTGAGCAGGCGTTTCGCGTTTGTTTTACCAATGGTTCACGGACTCCTAAAAGGTCAACACATAATGAGTGTTCAAAGTTCTGTGTGGTATCTGTCATATTTAATTTCCAAACTTTCGGGGGAAAAAAATACGAAGCGTCATTTATAAAAAGTAAAAACACGCCTCTATACTATAATATAATATATGTTATATTTTTAAAATATTTACGTCGTTGGTGGTTATTATTTTTAAATCTTAAAAAAGACATGGACCCGAAATGGCTTAATAATACATGTGATACAGACCAATAATATATACCAATATATCCTAAAATATATGGGATCATAAACTAATTATAAGCAAAATTTCTTAATCTTATTATTGAAAATAAAAATATAAATAGTTATTTAAACATGTGTTATTAGTAAACATGATTAAAAATTCCAAAGTATAATAATATTATAATATGTTATTATATTAAATGCCCGCTGTGGCATATATATGCCAATTTGAATTTCTTTTTTTCTCGACGAGGGTTCACCTATCCAACAAACAATAAATTCGCGAGTCGTCATGACAAAAAAGTCAAAAGTCCATGGTGCCTTTAGCACTATGGATTATTGAGTTGCTACAGTCGCGACGTTCAAATAGGACCATACGACGTCCGTGGTCTACCCACTGACGGAAAATGTACTAAAACAATAATAAATGTCGATTTCAGATCGTATTCAGTGAGTCAGGTGCTACAACCACACGGCGCTTCCAACCCCCCGGGGCCGCCGCCGAGCAACGTGAAACCAACGGTTCCGGGATGGAAGCGACCCACGCACCCGCCGGTGAGGATCGACACTTGCATCGTGGGTGACGACACGACGTGTGACGCAGCCCAGCACGAGAGATGTCGCACCGAGCTCGGCGTGTCTTCGTGCCTGTGCAGGCCCGGCTACAGTCGGCGAAAACACCGAGACCCTTGTCACAGTATGTATAGTACTTGATAGATATATAGATATCTGCGTGGAAGTTATAACAACAAAAAATAACGGCCAATCAATCTTTCACTTTACACATTTTTAGTTTGATCAAATGATGGTGATAATATAATCTTCCGAAATTTGAAATCATGTACCAATGAATTGTTTCTCCTCCAAAAGAATGACGGTGGTCAACACGTATATAAATAATTGACTTGTATAACAGAAGAAAACGTGTTGAACTGTCTACACATAATGACCCTAAAAATAATTTTTAATAGCATGAGATTGCTAGGACTAGAAATTAAAGAGTTAAAAAATTTCAGTTAGTTTAGTATGATCGGAGTTACATAATTAAGGACGTCTTGAATGCACGGTAGTTATTGCTGGATTTAAATAAAGATTTCAAAATAATGCACATGATTAATACCGTATATATAATTCAGTTAAAAACTATTTAAGTAAAGTAATTTTTTTTCTATTTAGCTTTTAACTTTCACAAAGTAATAAAAAAATATTTTATACATATTTTTTAAATTAACTTACACTTTTTCTGGATCAAATTAACCTTAAAGAGTTAAAAAAGAAATGAATTAACTAGCCCAACCGTGGATATTATTACCAGCCTTTTTCTATTCAAATCGCGGATATATTATGTCATGACGAGTTACAAAATGGTCCACAATAATAACGTCAGTATAATAATATAACAGTATTGTAATTTGTAATACCACCGTTTTACCGAGAACTGTGCACTGTAATTTAATCCGAACATCACCGTTCGCGTATTTATATATATATATATATATATGTACATGTCCGGGATTAACAACGACAAAAAACATTTAACTCGTTTTTTCTTCGCCGAATCATCGGTCGTTATATTATTATAGTCATTATGTATACACGATGCTGTACAATAATTACGAACACCAAAATATTATTATCTTCTCGTAATAGTGATCTATCTATAAAAAACACGGTGTAGTGGGTTTTTTTTGCGGAACCGTGACTTTGGCGAATAGCGGATATAATAATATTATTTTATACTATCTACAACATGGCATATTTTTATAACGATTTCATTTTTCTTTGCTCAGGAATCGTGTCTATCGTTTTTTCACTACGCGTCGATCGGATGTACGACAACAAGATCACGTGGACAGATAAATACAAGGATTCCGAGAGCCAAGAGTACCAACAACTTGAACACGAAGCAGTTAGAGCGGTAAGTTGTAACATTCTATATTTCTATCTTTTATAAAAATAGTGTTTTTAGTACAAAAATTAGTTAGATCTTACAAAACCTCAGCCAATCAACATGTATAATATAAAAACATACACTATTTATGCACCGATGATGTTTTGAACGTTACGTTAAATAATATTATTGAAAGATTTTGTTTCAAAAACATTATTTTCTCTAACTGTACCTATGTTAACCTACATATTATGCAAATTGTAAACGTATTATGGTCAAAAATATTAATGCAACGACAAAAAAAAAGCATTTAAAACCAAATAGATACGTTTAAAAATATTTCAGTTTAAATGGTCAGTGTACAATGCCTATTGTATGTGCACCTAACTACGATTCGTGTAAAAAAAAAAAAAAAGGTAACAATAAAGGATCGTATCGAGTTGTATTATTTCCTGTCATTCGCGTAGCAATCGAATTCAATCATCGAAACAATTAATGTAACGAACTTTTAACAAAACTAACCAAATGATTATATATTTTCCAACTGGAAAGACTATTCTTGTAGGTATCTGTATGGTGAATATTTCGCGTTTTAGATCAACATCTATATATATATATATTACCTTTGAAATAATAATAATAACGATAATAGTCGGCGAAAAAATAAACAATAAATAGTATACACTATTATAACCACTTGATTATTATTGTTATTACAAGAAAATAGATTGATTTTGATTTTTTACAACACTTTGTCAATGTTTGTAGATCGATTCAGCGTTTTCGATGACACCGTTCTCGGACACGTTTGTCGGCGTCAAGATCAACAACGTTTACACGTCCAAAACCACGCCGGGAACCCCGGTCATGGTGAACGCTACGGTGCAGCTGACGGAGAACGCGGAACACTTGCGTTCGTCCGTCAAACAGGACGTGCAAAAGCAGCTGACGGGCGCACTGCAACGGCGCAACAACAACGTGGGCACCAGCGGCCTTTGGGTGGATTCGCCGGCCGGCGCCATATCGCAACTACACGGTAATATATTATATTAATAATAACGACATTACATTATTTATATTATACTATATTATGCTCGCGACTATACAGCAATAATAATTTCTTGTGTAAAATCATCATAATATCATCTTTCACACGTTCGCATTTTACTTGACGGCCAATAACACTGTATAATATACACTTATATATTTTATAAAAGTATCTCCTCGGTAAATCAAAGTAAATACCTTTACCGCGTCATGACTTCTATTTCTTGACATCGGTTCCTCTCATCACAGCCTTACAGCCGTAACATAGACGATCGCTACGATTTTTTGTCCATTGCCGATGACAATACGGTAAAATTAAATTACCTACCTATACACAGTCCTCTATACAATGTATATAATATCGCGTTCGAAAACGTGACAATAATATATCGCCAATGCATGTCACCGCAATGTCACGTATACATACCGTCACATGCATGTTTCGTGATATACCTACTACAACGGTACACCAACATACGATGATTACACATTAAAACAACATAATAATACTTCGCACACGAATTTCTCGTCATTTTGACGGGGAAAGAGTTTTTCGTACACAATAATAATATGTCAATACTGTTTTATTGTCGTTATATTCACATATTCGTACAATATGGTATTACAAACAACTTAGTATTAATGTCCGCGAACTTGACAGAACAAATTTGTGGGTTATATTTGCGTCGGAAGGACATCGTGGAAACATTTGCAATATCGATTTCACGTACATTCTATAAATCTTCAGTGTTCTGCCGATCGAACACCGCAACAGGTCTGCATGTGTACTGATATTAAAACCGTATAAAATAAATCCTGCAGGCCCGACAAGCGTTATTCTAAATCGCAACTTATCGGCTATCATTGCAATGCGCACATGCTGCTCACAGATTTGTTGAACGATAGCGAAACAGATAACTGTAGTTGACTTGTCCGGTCCCTCATCATTTACTCGAAAAATAAGATCGTTGTTGGGATTACAGATACGCGTACCCACCTGGTCATCCCTGACAAGAGGAAAAAAAACCGAGCTAACCCATAACCGATACGTCTTATACGGACTTGTAGTGGATTTATTTACACGCGTCATACGCGATAATATTTCCGATGGTACGCCGTATAGGTGTAAATCTTACTCGATCGAAATCATCGAACACGAATTCCTAAAATCGGACCGACATGGCGCCACCGTTGCCCGGGATTCTTCTACCTGCCGCGTGTACTTACTATTCTATAAACATGCGCGTGTATAATGTGTATAAATAATATAAGTAATATACTTATTGCGCATCTTATAACCGGTGGAATGTTTGTGTTTTGCGATTGTTGCACGCACGTATACAGATCTGGACGAATGCAGCAGTGCGGAACTGAACGACTGCCATGCGCTTGGCAAGTGCACGAACGTGTTCGGCACGTTCCAATGCGCGTGCCCGGACGGCTACAGGGACCCGTGGATCGGAAACGCGCAGCGCAGCGGCCGGACGTGCGAGACCTGCGACCCGGGCCAGTGCAACCTGCGCGGCGAATGCTTCTTCCAGGCCGGACAGCCGGTGTGCAAGTGAGTGCCGCTCGTCACGTAAATATAATATATTTTATAACATTTACATAATAGTATAATATTATTGCTAAACCTGAATACCTCCTATATACGCGGAACGCAATTATTATTGCATGTGATGCACGCAAACCATGAGCATTTAAAAACAATCCGCTATAGTATATTATGATATTATTTATGTTTACTTGTACTCACCCTATATTTCAAGTAGAATAAAGAAACTATACATGTGTGCCGGAATGTGGAAAAGACTCATTGTCGAGACTTATTGTCCATATATACTATATCAGTGATTATGATATATCGTATGACTCAGTATGAGCCCATGTATAACCACGATTTAACATAATTATCTTAAACTGTGATTGTAACAAAGTTGTAACTTGTTGAACATTAACTACCTATTTAAATGTCCATCCCAGTGCGCGTGATGATGTTTAACCAGTGGTTTTCGACATTTTTCGAATCGTCATCACCAATATTTATTTATTTATAATTCGCAGCCCCCTTCAAAGAAGATAATACGTACCTAATAATAAAATAATAAAACGTAATTAATTTTTATTCAATATAAAAACTTAGATAAGTAATTAAAATTAATAAATGTACCCTAGCAATTATTTCGTTTTAATAAAAAACTTATGAGTTTGAATTTTTGAAATTATCGTTTCCGATGTTTCCATATTACGTATGTATGTTTTATATTAGTGATAAGATTTTCCATCGGCTATTCCATTCAGCATATTTATCGTACGTCCGTATCGAATATATAATTAAATTAATTTTTAAATTATTATACTTACTTTTATATGAAAAAATTTGTTCGCTATTTTTGGTGAACACCAAACTATGTTTCGTGACCCCCGGCTTGAAAACCACTGTGATAAACTCTTATTGACGACCCATCCATATTTTCTATCATCTACATCTGCATTACGCGTGTGTCCGGTATAAGTACATTATACACGTAAAGAGTGTTATGGTATGGTAACATTGTAATTTATAATTTATCGTCGACATGAAACGGTTGCCGAGAACGCGTGAAAACCCGCATACCTATGTCGTTACAGCACCGTAGGTTTTCGAAATTCGTAGCGCACGCATAGGTATAGTGTATAAGCTTTGTGCTGCACATACATAATATTATAATAATATAATAAGAATAACATAATTTATACGAATACCAGCATAGTACGTATATTTATATATATATATATATATATATATATATTACGTGGCCGCGCAACGTGCATCGCAAGCACAAATATATTGAAGCTATGAACCTAGGTATAGGTCGTGACGTACACGATCGTATTTATAATAATACACAGTAGGTAGTAAAAAGAAAAAAAAGCACCACTATAATATATTATGCAGTGTGCATCGCAAGAGTGCGCGCGCGACGATTTTCACGTTAAAAACGTCAGATCTCCGAGATACACCGCACCCTGTATATCATATATAATAAACGTATACACGGATGCACGTGATAAATGTCGACTCTTTTCGATTAAATATTACCTATGATATCCTCCACGGACCGGTGCGATATAATTCAACCATAAAACGCGTGTTTTCCATACCGTGTTCACCTATGCGACTATACGTCGTACGTTATCCATTGCACTCGGGCTACGTCGATAGATTTTATGTTGATGATACGGCGGCGGTCGGCGGTTGGTCGCGTCGGCAAACGCGTCGTCGTCACGACAATAACGTGCGCGAGCTCGTCGAAAATGAAAAAAAGGGCCAAAAAAAATTGTAGGTCAGTGTGCGAATTGTAGCCGTTGTCGTCGTCGTTAATCGTCGAGTTTTTCCCTTTCCTTATCGCACGCCGCCACTGTCAATTAGACGCCCACGATAACGCATACCTTTATGTATACAATATGTATTTGTATAGGTACAAGCATAATATAATAGATAGATACTTCGAGATATAAGAATGGTGTGTGTGTGCTTATTCGTAGATAACGGTATGTCGTCGGTACATAAAATATAGACATACTGGGTATGTAATGTACGATACATGCACATTGAATTTCGACAATATTATTATTGTTCGATTCTCGGCTACATATTATAATATATATATATGTGTGTGTGTGTGTGTGTTATTATTCATGTATATAGTGTTTCTGTTCTGTTTTTCTTTCAACCATTCTGTATAATGCATACTGGCTTCTGCAGCACACTATTTATACTATTTGTCCACTCTACACATTGGCAAAGAACGCCTGCAATCCGTTATTTTCTAGTCGCGTTCTTATTACGCATACGTATATATATATACCCAGTACATAATATATATATATATATATATATATGTATATATATATAGTTGTCAACAACATATTCTCATTTTATAAATCCAAATAACTCTTTTACAACATAATATTATACACGTACTAACTACTAATACACGACTGTTCGACCATAGTCTATAGATATATAATAGGTATTATGTTCGTTGACAATAACCAACGATCCGAATAAGGACACCTGCAGGACACGTATATATATATATATATACTAGTATACTACATTCATTAGATCTGAATGCAAGTTCAGCGTATAGTTGTACTTAAAATTAGAATAGCCTGAATGTCGTTTGTACGCATATACCTATCTATTTTGAAATTAAATTTTTAACCCGAAAGAGATAAAAAAACAATGTTCTTAAATAATAATTAATTGCATATATCTACATCAACGCTACACCATTAACATTAAGGTCTTCTAGTCACATGCCACACTTCGCATGTAATATTACCGTCCGATAAACGTTGCTGAAGTATCGTTAAATATTTAACTTTCTAAAATGCTCAACTTGTATCTTCATTTTCTTTGTATATTATTTTTATACATATATACCTACAAATATTTAATGAAAAACGTATTAAACCTTACAAATAATATCAACAAATATAAGAATACATACATTTATTTTAATATTAGATATTTTAAAAAGTACAATTATAATAATAATCCAATTCCTAATACAAAATTCTAATTTTGGGCACACGCATATGTCCACACCATGTTCGCAATCAAAATGTTTTTTAATGGTACACCCGCAGGACAACTAGAACACCTAAAAACTCGAATAAAGCCATATATAACACTTTTGATTATAATAATAATAAGGTGCTTGGGGACCTAAACATTAATTATTAACATCTATTATTAGCTTATTTATGCAGTCTTGGATTAAATACTGTAATATGTATGTGTAATCATCATGTACGCCTCTGAGCGTTTTTATCTTTGATATAGACAAGACATTAATTTACTTTGTGCATTAAACATTCGATTCCTATTCACCTAAACTGATATCATAATTATAACGGATTTCAGGCGAATAGCGCCGCCGTGAAAACTGTTTTGATCATGTAATATAATATATGTATTTAAATATTATTACTTATCATGACATAATACTCGTCGTAAAATTTCATTCTAGCCCTGTAATGAGAACGTATTACTCATGATCGTATACGGTGCAGTGTTTTCAGCGCGATTTCTTTGCTTATATTAATCATTCTCGTTGCAGGTGTTCCGGATCGTTCTACGGGACGCAGTGCGAGATCGACGGCGAAGTTCTGAGCGTCGCGGTCGGCTCGTCGGTGGCGGCCATCTCGATCATCGTGCTGACGCTGGTGTGCCTGTGCGCGTGGAGCCGCCGGTGGAACAAGGAGCAGAAAGTGGGTTCACCGGTGTTCGGGTACATGCCGACGGGCGGCAGCACGGTGAAAACGCCCGTGATCGGCGGCCCGCCGTACCAGGTGTCCATCGAGGATCGTATGCGATGGGCTCAGATCGCCGATGCCATGGCGCACGCCAACCATTACGCCGTGAGTAAATTAAATCATTATAATACATAATTGTATTTTTGTATTGTAATGAAATTGTTATACATTTTTTAATTTTTCTCTGCAATTATTTAAAATATTCGAAAAAATGATAAAATTTTGCAACATTAACCTGTAAGTGTTGGTAAAGAAAAAAAAGAAAATACCAAAATATGCAAATACATAATATGCATTAATACTTTTTAAATTTGAAAACATCTAGACGTCACAAAACAAATTTGTATCAATATTACCGCAATATTACGTTTCCCAAATTTCCCATTGTTATCCATCAAACTTATTGTTGATATTGAATTTGTATACATTTCCGGAAAACCTTACAATTTTCTATGGTTGTCAAATATGCACACAAGTGAATCTCAAATTTTGAATTTTGAATAAATTTTGAAAATTAATAATACATGAACACATGACGTGTAAAATATTAATGAATCGGCCAATAATACCGTGTACGATAAAAATGTACAAACAAATATTGGTATTTGAGAAAATAAAAAATCGAAAAATCTTATCGTTGGTTCTAATTATATTACTGTTGGTGGTTCTATTTTTTTTTTTTTGCTAGCAAGATAATTACTACCCATAGTATAATATCTGGTTTTACTATACATTTCACGGAATGGTTTTATATAAATTAATATAGTAATTAAATTCCAGATAGTATACAGGAATAGCTATATAATTGTATGTGCCTACCTACTGTGGCAGTATTATCTAAGCAACTGTAACGCTCGAGTAGTAAAATGTGCTTATATAGTAACGCGCATCTACTACGTGTTTATTGAAATGTATTGCACAGATAACGGCATTCTCGATTTACTATATATCAAATGATTCTTCGCAAAAATAGCAAATAACAAATAATCGGAAAATCTGCTGCTGCTGCCTCTTCACTTATTTCAAGTCCACCGACTTGTATAATATAGTGTTTGCAGGACCAAATTGACTCAACCCACATTGCATTTTGCATCTATATTCAAAAGCATCGTCGTGGTTTACCGAATTGATTGTCGAACCATTGCTAATAATTCGTTTTCTTCGTGCCCGGCAATAAAATATTGATTTGCGAATCGAGCGTGAAAAGGCAAAATATTATTTTCAAAGCGATCGTATTGCCAATAATAGTATCACATTTGGTTCAAGTTGGACCGCAGGTATCTCTATATACCAATACGTTCGAACACGCAGTAATTACTCTGTAAAAACCTATATTATACTATAGGTATGTAATTGCTTCATAAAAGTATACTAGTATAACATGATTGCTATGAAGGAATTTCACGTTTTTTTTGTTCTTTTTTTTTTTGCCACAAAGAATATATATCTATATAATATATAATATTATTTCATAATTCAATAATTGTATTTCATATAAATACATACACGCATGCGAAAACGAGAAAAAACGTCGTTACATGTAACGTGCATTAGAAGCAGTAAGGAGTACTATACGTTTCCGGTACATTATTATATTAGATACAATATAGTTGTGATTAGGTATCTATTTTATTTTTTCGTGTAATGTAATATATTTTTAAAAAATTTGTAATACATTTTTAAATTTCATGCACACCAAAAATTGTTACTTCAAACATTCTTAACGCTTCACATAAAATTTGCGCCCGGAACAAATATCCCTTTTACTTCCTCCTCCCCCGACCCTTGTTAATGCATCTCTGTAGGCATTATACTGAAAACATGTTTACGATGATTACCTAATTATGATGATTGATTTTTTCGTTTGGTTTTCAGCCCGAGCCGGGGAACGGTACAATGCGGTCTAACATGTTTGGGTACGCGGGCGCGCCGATGCCATTGCCCAGGCTCCGGCCACCCGGTACGAGCACGATTTCGCACGCTTTCCGCACGCCCGAGTCGAGCACGAGCGAGGAGGAGGACCGGACCGACTTGCTGGGCCGAAGTTTTCAGACGTCATCCAGACCGAAGAGCAGATCTTCACTAGCTGTAAGTGCATTCATATACGATTTTATATATATGTTCGACTATTATCTCCCTGTTCCCAACTGAAGTCGTCCCGAGTTCCAACTGTGACTGTGTGAAAAATCGTTAACCGTCCCACGTGTCCGTGAACTCGGCATGCTTAAGTCGGCATCAGTAAAGTCTTTTGAAATCGTCCGACAATCATTAACGTGTTGTTGGTCTTCATCCACGATGAGTCGTGCATTTTCGTCTGATCCTTAATTTATTTTATGCGACTCTTCCCAGTAAGTCCACACGAGTAAAACAGTTTTTGAAAAATTTTACATTGACCGTAATCTGCTCATTCTTTAACATTATTTTCTTCAAAGTTAATTGCCAACTTCGCTCAATTGAAACGGTCATCGAGTTCGCAGGCTCATTACATAGACAATAACTTAAAGATTTGCGCGTCGATCATAATGTTATCAACGTTGTCGTCTATCGATATGAAGAAACATTCAAACTTATACTATACATATATAGTGCATTTATAAATGTATCTATGTATATAGATAGTTACGATATTTTATATTTTTCTATTTGTTATTGAGTGATTAGTTTAACTTCAATAAATTGACTTTAAAACGCCGAAGTAATACTATAAATAATATTTCAGTACAAAATGAACACTACTCTTAGAACTAAATGTTATATACCGAGTATTTTTAATTATTAACACACATTAGTCTAACGTCATTAACTAACCGTCCCTCCTACATATCTAAATGTAATTGTAAACTATACAACAAATTCTTGCGTCAAAGTTTGTCTTTTTCTTTTTTTAGTTTTCATCTTTTTATATGTTTATTATGATAAGTATCATACGAATCACGATATTATAACAGATAATACTTAAATTTGATGATTTCAAACATAACTTTAAACGAAACGATTGATTACTTTAGAGTGATACAATTATACTATTTGCAGAAAATATATTAATTGAGCAATCTTCCATGACTAATTTGAACCCAAACAATGATAAATTATAGGCGACAATACCGGGAAAATTGTAAGACAATGCGACGACGGTTGTCTTCATTTGAAATTGTTAAAAATCAAAGATAAATAGTATGCTACAACAATAATATCACGTTCCAATAATTCTGACTGTACCTATATATTGGCTTTAGTATATATTCGTTCACGAGCTCTAATAAAACACAAAATACATTGAAATGTCCGAAATGTAAACAGCATTTATCCAACGTAATCACATTGGATGTTTTGATTGTTCGTGTTTTCATATTTATATAAAAAAATATAAACATCGTATATCATGTGAAATCAATGAACTCGTTAATTAAATAAATGTACTTACTTAGTTGAGTTTTTGCTTTTTTTTCGATTTTAATTGAGAAATCCGTCTCGCCATCGGTACAACGACATCGCGATCATTTTTTATTTATCATCACTATTATACAAACCTATATTGTTTATTGTTACCTATTAATATCTTACACGGCCACTGTGTCTGCGTGACATCATTATACGTTCATACACGTTTCAAATACGCCGCGTGCTGCAGCTGCAGCAGACAACATATTTGTATAATATAAACCGAAAAACTATGATATTTTTTAATTTTTTTTTTTTGTTTCCGTTCTTTCTATTAATTTGACAGTTATCGATTGTTTATTATTGCCGACACAGAATAGTACCACTGTTGTATTATTATATAGATCATAGACGATAGTAAGTACGCCTACATACGGTCAATTTATCGGTTCTGTGAAGACGCTCTTCGTTTCTTATATTATTGTACTCGGCATTGTATATTATATTATATTGTATTGTGAATCGCGTTATACCGAGCGAAAAATAAACGCTGAAAATCGTTTTCGGTGTATACCAACCGACATATCTATATTATAGATGGATAGAGAGAGAGAGAGAGAGAGAGAGAGAGAGAGAGAGAGAAACGCTCAACTCCCAAGCCTCGATCTAACCCTATGTCGTCGGGGTTCAACGAATCCACCGGTTCGACGCTTATTTTTTTATTTATCGTATCGTTAATTTTTTTTTTTTTTTTTGTTATTCTTTTTATTTCGCCCATAGAATCAGAGCGGAATTTACTACGACGTGGATTACGAACAACAGCAGGGCGAAATGACGTTCTCGCCCGGTTGCATTCCGTTGAGCACGTACACGATAGGCAGCCGCTCAAACTACTACAGATGATCGCGCGCACTGCAGTGACAATGACGCGACTCGACGCAACCGGCGACAATGATAATAATATTAATAATAATAATACTATAATATAATAATAATATTGCGATACACGCATATTATATAGGTATGTATATGATATTATTATAATATTATGTAAGCAAGACAGACTGAGGACAAAACGTTTATGAATATAATATATAATAGTAGTAATAATAGTGTATTTATATAACACTAGTGTAGATTTTGTTGTACACTATATTACCGTATGCCATTGTAAACGAAATGAAAAAAAAAATATATATACATATATATATATATATACATCGAATTCACATTTTATAAATTGCACTTATTAACGATGTACGCGCGTCAGAACGTCATGATATTAGGTATAATAATTATACGACAACAGCTAAATAGCAAACTCAAAGCTGCAACTTTTGTACACGCATTGTGAAAAAAAGGCCCTATTTATGTATTTTATCGATTCATATAATATAATGTGGGACATATACTAAACGTTTTCGATTCGTCGGACTCTATAATATAATATCATAGGTACTTATTATAAGATTTTGGCGTGGCGTCACTGACTCTTTTCGTATACACTTGGTGATGCCACTCCGAGAACAATAATATATGCATTGATTCTGTATGATAATAATAATAGATGTATAGTTATATTTTTTTTTACTCGACGAAGACATTACGCGTAAATATTTATTGTGTGAGTTTTTTATTTTCTGTATAAGTCAATAGAGTTATATTTTATATGTTTTTTTTTTTCTGTACGTGTAAATATACATAATGTATACGAATACTTGGAAAAGTATCGGAAAGATCTACTACAAGCACACTCCACGCGCGTGTTGTATAGTAGTGCGCATCTACACTAAATAGGATGATACACCAGTTCCGAGAAAAACGCTTCGGCCGGTTTTCCATCGTGAATCGCCGAAGGCTCAAAAAAATTATTATTATTATTATTATTATTATTATTATTATTATATTACCTACATGTCTATAAGGTGGTAACGTTTATGATATAGGTATAGTGTAATAACACTTGGAGTCTTAAAAACACTTAAAACGAGTGCCATGAATGCAGTTTGCGCTTGCGCATTCGATATATATTTTTTCATATATTATGACTTATAAGTGTATTTATAAATAAGCGTACAATAAAAATAATATAAGACTATACGAACTATGTAAGTGAAAATCCTGTGAGATACTAGAGCGATGGCGGAGGGCCAAGGGGGATTAATGATTTTTAATACCCAAGTTCACCGTAATGAAATACTTTTGCTCATAATATTCTTCACCTTGCGCCGCGCCGTATTTATTGATAGCCTACAATAGCCAGTAGATACAGATTATACAATTATACAAATATGATTGAATAAAATATTATTTCATATCGTGATGCCGTTAACATACCTTGAAAACATTTTAAATTAAACTAGCATAGTAAAAAATGATTTCTTATTAGTGTATACAGTATTCTGAAATTTGTTGAAATGTGTATGAATAGTGTTTCAAATCTGTCGCCTAATCTCGAATGATTATTTTTGGTCTTCGCCTATGTGCACGACTAATTCACCTCTGATGTACGTATTATTGTGTCACAGTGATATAGGACATGATATAGGTAATTACCTTATAACTAATAAAGTAATAACTAATATTTCGACGAGATTTACAAGTATGTAGAGCATAGTGTAATAGATCTTTCTGGTACTTATATAATATAATATATAAATGTGAATTTTTTTTTTTGTATCGTCAATTATATATTATTATAATGTATTAATATTATGATGTCATAATCTTAAGTTTGTTCCATTGTACATTTCTAAATTATAAAACTATTTAAGATACTATATATACCGCGTAGTACTTTTGTTATGTGTTCAATAATCGTATTCACTTCCTGTGCATACGATAGGATTATCACGATCGTAATCACCCGACGAGCGCGTGACGTGTATACAATATATATATGTATTTGTTCGGACCGTACTAACGTGGTCGATTTATATTCTTTTGACCAACGTCCGACATTATTATTTATACACATCCGCCGCCGGTCACAACGTAATCCTTGTGCCTCTACGGGGCTATTATATATTATTCCAACTGTATAACTGCGTTCTTCCTCAGCGTAAATATGTACGTACGCGTTTTATCAAATTATAACCTGTTTTTTTTTTTCAAACCTAATCTCGCCCTGGTGCAGCGCCGCCCAAAGGTATGGAAAAAAAATAATAATAATAACCAAGCACATTAACCTCTCGATGTAGCTACACTTAACGTAGTGTGCGTCTACGGCAATAGATTTATCATCATGTGCATCCGAATTTACGACTCCCCCCTTAAATGTATGTTTTTTTATAATTTACATAAAAAAAAATATATATATATATAAAACACTTGAAAATTACGTGATACAGGTACCGTTAGTCGTTTTCATAATATACACACGTCGATTTCAAACATTTATTAGGATTAAAAACTCGAGCGGTTGTGTCACTACAAATCCAAAATACACAAGTTTAAAATGCATTAGAAAAACTTCTCATATCATAATATTAAATGGATATTATTTAATGCGCTTACACATGTATATATAACGTTCAAGTTAAATAAATAAATTCGTTTTTATTACTATGTTATAAAAATGTTTTTTATATACCTTCACAGTACACGCCAATCCGGAAATCAATGTTTTATAAGTAAATATTATATAATATTACTATAGTAAATACTAGATCCACATCATGTGCAATTTATGGTGAAATTTTCCCACAATTCCGAATGGCAAAATATAATAAATCCAACTCAAGCTCCATTATTCTATGTATAGTTCAACACATAATACCTGTCCATAACTATGTACATTTTGTAAATATCATATAAATAATACCATCACCAATTTACATCCAATGGCAGTTGTAGCGGAGGATTTTATTTTAATAAAAAAAAAGAACGGGTGGGCCTCGCTTTGCTGTACAGTTGGGGGTGGAGTGTACCTCGTTTATTGGATAGGTCATTATTACAATGATAAATATCATTGTATACGAATAACGATTCTGAACGGAGTTAATATGTTTGTCTAAAATGTGTATATAATAATATAATATTTTATATTTAAATTGAATTATAACGCAATTTCGTAAAAATTTAAATTTCAAACGGTCATAAAATTTTTTCTTTAAAGCCCAGTAGAAATTTTTTTATATATTTTTAAAGGTAAGCTTATGGACAACCTAGTGTTAAAGTTTTGAACCTTAAGTATAAACAGGAAAAATTGTATGAATTTTCAACTACAAAATAACTTGCAAATTATCGCGATTTTAACATATTTTATACAAATTTGAACTTTATAGGCTTATAAAAAAAATTTGAGGGAAATCATCTTCGATATTTTTTAGTTACAATTAGTATAACTTATATTTAATCTTTTAATACGTTTTCAAGAGTTTTCGGTCAGCCAATTAAATTTTATAGATATTTAAAAAAAAAAACATACAAAAATCGAAAATTTAAATTATCTATAAATAAGTCAAAATATGTCAAAATACCTTGAAACTTAACTATGTATAGAGAATGCCATTATAAAGATTTGGTGAAAATTTCAAGTTGTTACGGATTTTCGTTTTTGAGTTAAATTTCAAAAATCTATATGATTTGTCAGTCTAGAATTTTATATATTACCCAGATAGCAATATATTATATTTTACATGTAATTTTATGTCAATATTCGCTGTTCAAACGCTTATAAAAAAAATTGTGCTATGAATTTTGATGATTTTTGAATGACAATAAAAACTACTTGTGTGGAATATTCTATTAAATTTTCAAGTATTTTGTATTATTCAATTTTTTTTATCACCGATTATAAAAAAAAAAAATGTAAAAAATTCGAATTTTTTAAATGCCTATAAGTGGCTTAAAAATCAATATAATATTTTGAAAAAATATGACATAAAGGAAAGACCTATCTTAACAACTGGTGAAAATTTCAAGTTTCTGCGACTTATACTTTTTGAATTATAACAATTATTTAAAATCGTTTGACCATAAATTGCTAATTTATGCAATTTCGTAAAAATTTAAATTTCAAACGGTCATAAAATATTTTCCTTTGGGTCCAGTATAAATTTTTTTATAGATTTATGAAGAGTAGCTTATAAATAACTTAATGTTAAAATTTTGAACCTTAGTTATAAACAGAAAAAATTTTTATGAATTTTCAAAAACAAAACTTGCAAATTATCGCGATTTTCAAATATTTTATACAAATTTGAACTTTATGGGCTTATAAAAAAAATTTGAGTGAAACAATCACCGATATTTTCTAGTGAAGATAAGTTAAGCTTATTATAAACCATGTATTAAATTTTCGAGAGTTTTTGGTCCGCCAATTAAATTTTATAGGTGTTTAAAAAAAAAAAATTTACAAAAATCTAAAATTTAAATTATCTATAAATAAGTCAAAATACTTTGAAAACTTAACCATATATAGAGAACGCCAATATAAAGATTTGGTGATAATTTAAAGTTGTTGCGGATTTTCGTTTTTGTGTTAGAGCATTTTAAAAAAATGTAGTTTGTAAAAACGTGATTTTGCATAAAATTTCCCGTTTTTTCGTAATTTTTTTATCGTTTTTTTGGATTTTTTAAAAAAGTATTGAAAAAGTTGAATTTTTGACTTGCCCAAGTACCATCTAAATTCACTTTTCTTTCAGTAAAGTTGCTGTTTAAGAAAATCGAAGCATTTTTACTACCAAAAATCGTGTCCTCAGACACAAAAAAAAAAAAAAAAAATTAAAAAAAAACACACATCATTGTAAAACCAATAGATTTCATCACTCCGTTCAGAATCTAAAAAAGACGTATTTTAGAAGTTCATAAGACTGTTTCCATATTCGATACACTTGTAAATGTATTTACGACTTATCATTCATCAAATTATTTGTAATAATTCTATACTAGTATACGAGTTGATAAATCAATATAGCAACTGTGCGTCTGTGCTTCATCAGTCTCCACCTACACAACAATATTCATGATTCCATTTTTTTTTTTACATTATCTGTAAAAATAGACAAAATGCAGATACCAATATTATTATAGTACCTATACAATTATAATTTATATTCGTAGAATGATATTATATACTGTGTTAGTAAGTGACGACCACGGACTTCAAAACTGGTAGGTACTTCACTACTCATTGATTAGTGATTAAAAACATAATTTAATATTATTACCGGGTCGACATTTTTTTAATTGATTTATAAATCAATAGAGTAATAAGTATTTTTATGATAAATATTATAATTAGGTGAAACACATAAAAACATGTCATTTTTGTTCTAAAGTTCTTGCTCAAAAATTGTCCATTGGCAATATTCTAATAATACATATACTTCTAGTACTATGTATACACAGTAAAACCTCATTATTCCGGACCTCATTAGTCCGGACAGCGTTTGTAATACGTAAATAAACCGGTAGTACGAAAATTACGCTAGTTTTCTCCCTTATTAATAGTAAATACTATGCACGTAATGTATATGTATGTAATGATTATATGTATGTAATACAATTATGTATGTATCTACTATTTTTTTAGGTTTAATAATATATGGTTTAATAAAATATTTTTATAAATTTATAATTTTCGATTTTTGGTTATTTTGTTTAATCCGGACAACCTAGAGCCCCAATTAGTCCGGATTAATGAAGTTCTACTGTATATATATTTTATGTTCAACACAAAATGGTAAGATTAATTGATATCCATTTTAAATGAACATAATAATAGGTCGAATTGATATTACATTTATGCCAATCGATGAAGCCTCTTATTACTATACGTTTAACCATTTATAACAGAATAGACAATTTTATTAAAACAACCATGGGCGACGAGGCTTAAACTAATATGATACATACACGTTTTATATTAAATACAAGCTTACAGCAAAAATCACATTGTTAAGCATGGGTTATAATTATGCAAAAAGTTTGTGTGAATAATTTCAAAACTGATTCGAGGCTCAGCCCGCCTATAATAGAAATTAATTGTAGCTCTTGTCAGTCGTCGAAATTGTTTCAATGGCCAAAATAATATGTTATTTTATTTAAATAATAACCTTTTTATAGTTTTTTTTTCCCAAATGTCATGGCCAATTATGTGTACCTACCTACATATTTTTACTATCTATTGACCCATCTGTTTTTGAGTATACATTTACTATAGTTATCCACGATTAGCATTATACTATACTTATAAATGATAATACGAGAAAGAGACGATAGGCCAACAGTACATATGGCAGACAACCAATGGCCCGACAGCACCATAAAGCCGACAAATTCTAATATAAATTTTACATTATTAATTTTGTTTGAATACCAGTGCTTATCAAATCCATTATATGTGGCTTATAAATAACTATAATCAATGTATTAACTTATAGATGATAGCTATACTATAAGCTAATAGACCGACTTTATACATAGCTAAATACCATAAAAACTTGTTAATATTGATTATGGTCATAAACTTTTGTAACCTAAGCATACTTGCAACCAGTGATGTAATCGTAATTTTTTTAGTGAGTATACGCTTAAATACGATTGATAATTAAACGTAGGGCCTTACCCTCCCCCCCTATATGGCTATACATACGTAGTTATAAATTTCATATTTATATTATATACTATAACCTGTCACAATTAAACCTCATATAACATAAAATTATACTCCCAGAAATATGTAATCATACATTTTATGACACTTGGGATTAATAAT
>JAIPRK010000623.1:0-98115 GCA_025469195.1 Chaitophorus viminalis
ATAATAATAATAATAATAATAATAATAATAATAATAATAATAATAATAATAATAATAATAATAATAATAATAATAATAATAATAATAATAATAATAATAATAATAATAATAATAATAATAATAACGATATTGATATGTAAAATAAAAATAACGAAAATACGTATGCATGATGTGTACCTAACTATACTTAATCAGTATTCTGAGGATTTATATAATTATATAATACTTATGGTAAAACAAAATCTTAAGCTCCCAACATTTTTTTAACCGTGTAACCGGGAATAGAGTAGAAGAACAGTATTAACATGACGAATATCGCCAATATGATGATACCCTTCAGAATTTTCCATTTATAGTTGTGCCAAATGATATAACGTATTGATTTAAATGGATTTAGGAACCACATGAATGAAGCATCTGGTCGGCTGCGAAACAAAAAAAAAAAAAAATTAACAAAATATTATTATATGTTACGCATTTACGCATGAGGTTACGGATATCAAGATCAAAATTAATTTATACTTTGGTTTATCCAATGGATCTGGTTCGTTGCGACCAATACCCGCTGGAATTTTTTCTGCCTCCTCGGTGGTAAGTAAGTGCAACTCGGCCTCGACTTTTCCCTACGAAACAATAATATTATACTAGGTATATGTATTTAATATCCCGAAAAGTACAGCACCAATAATAATATCATATGCAATCATATTATGATATTTCATTGATTTTTATATGGTCAACAAACCGTTAATTCCATTTCTTCATTTTCTTTTTTGACGTAGAACGGCCACCAGCCCTTAACGCGTTTTTGTTTGAATATGTTGACCATTGGCACCGAACCGTCTGACTTCAGCATTTCCAATGTGCACAATGTTGAGGATTTGGCACCACGTGGAAAATTGTTCAAGTCCAACGTCAAAGCTCCTAAACAAGAATATTTCAATAAATTTTAGTGGGTATAGAGCAATATATTTATTTGGAATGAAATATGTCTAAATACCTTTTTTTACCGTTTTAACCGAGAGACTGTAAGATATTTATACCTACCCAAAAAATCGTCGGCCGAAAAATGATCAGCGTCCCACACTTGGAGCTCGAGCCTGGCTGGTATTTTGCTCTCCGTTTCATCCCACGAGAAGAGCGATTCTTTCTTCGATATGACAATTTTCTCTTCCGCTACCAGGTAATCGAATGGAAACAAAAATCTCCAGTTGAAATTGCCCTCTCCTGTCAACGACCTATAATGTATATCTGTGCTCTGACAGTCCTCCGGACCTTTCAACCACCTTGAAACAACACGCACGCATAACATATAACACAAACTATTATACTATTTGCTATTGTGGATTGCACGCATTTTACTCGACATTAATATTAATACCCTTTAACGTAGATGTCGCTCATTTTCTCTCCCGTGAAAAAAGCGTCATCTTCCAGCACTACGTCATCCGTGTTCCAAATGATCACCCGAAGCTGGTATGATTTTGGTTTTCTCGGTGATATGTCCAGCGCCGGGCCCGGCAGAGGCATGTCCATCGGAAACATATCCACCCACATTTCCAATTTCCCCTGAAACACAAAACGTACACGTATAAACCGCATTATCCATTGATAATCCATTATTTTTTAAAGTTGTAAACGTTTCAATCAATATAGGTACTCGTTCGATTCCTGCTTTATCCGCTATAAACAGTGGTCGAGTTTCGATGTGTTCGGGCACTAGATGACAGCCTCTCCGAGGAATTTCTTGCCAATTGTGCAGGACGGCTAACGCCATGTGTTCTTCCGTGCCTGAAACATTTATTAAAATAGGTATTAAATATTCAGATATGGGTCATTACATATTTACGTAATATTTTCACACTCACCTTTGGAGCTGTACCATTCGACAGTATCGTCGGTATTGTTTTGAAGACAGAACGTTTTCGTGCCGATTTTCACGGTCCCGTTTAAATACACTGGTGGGTCCAATTTGGCCTCTTTGCATAGTTTAGCTAATATTTGTGTTGGTTTCATCGAGTCTCTCCATCGATTGTAACCCGATCTAGACATTACAGTATAATAATATTTAAACAAAAATTAATGAACAATACGAACCTAATATAGCTATTATAAATAAATTAGTCGTATTCGTACACATCCGACATCGCATACTTACAATTCATAAGTCTTAGGAATACCACAGGTCGCTCTATGTCTACTATAGAATCTATTTTCTAAGTCTATTCGGGTCTCTCCTATCAAATCATCGGATCCCAAGAGATCCCAATCCAGTATTTGTACTGTTAACATCGAGTCTTGTGGAAACGTCGCTTCGATTTCAAAACATCTAAAACATAATAATATACGTAGTATTAAATATGTTAATTTATATTCGTACGTTTAAGTCAATCGATACGCTGTATACAGAACGAAACGTACTTTCCAAAAACCGGATTGAGTTGTTTAGATATGTAATTATCTTTGTCGCTAATTTTTTTCGAGCCTAATTGTAACACTACGTACGGATCTGCTTTGCCGTTGATGTCCATAGGATGGAGATCATTAGCTTTCACTATGTATACTCTAACTAGTACGTGGATTGGATCGTTTGAAGGTAAACCTTGAAAGAATCCGTATTGAGGATCAAAACCCATTATCGTGTGGTCTTCGATGTCTTTCGGTAGAGGCCATTTGTATACTTTTATTGAACCCTGAAAGTAATAGTAATTATTGTGTGCCACCTAGTGCAACGTTATTGCGAAATGTGTTTTAAAATTAGTTACTTTGAACGTTCCCACTATACGCGCCTCATCTTCTACATCATCACCTGTTTTTTTACCTCGATACAAGTCAAACGGCAATAACCATTCGCGAAAACCATTGAATTCCGACTGCGCCTCGAGTTCGCTAGAATATATCTATAAAATTAAATTCATAGTTATTTGTTTTTATCTAATAAATTCAGTTTAATTTAAAACACACAAACAGTGTTTGATTTTCACCTTCATAGTAGCAATTTTGGTAACTTCCCGTTTTCTTTGAAATTTTTTCGGGCTCAACTTCGCTACAAAACGCGATGTCTTCGTACTCTTTTTGGGTGGTTTAACCTCGTTCTTAGTAGGTTCTATTTGGATCGGTAATAACCCGTTGGTGTCCCCATAAACCGTTTTTCGATTTTCCTAAGACAATAAGTAAAACAGTTGAGTAAATACGATGCACTGTACTTATGTAAAATTATATTCAATCAATACGAACTTCAATAATTGCGCTTTCTACTGATGCAAAATATTTCGTCCACCAATCTCGGCTGTCATCACTTTTCAATTCTATCACTTCTTCGATACTTTGTTTGCGGCTTTTGTTGAATTGTGTTTTTATATCTTTTTGAGTCAGATGACTAGAACCCTTTTATCGATAAAAATAGAAATCAACGATAAACCGTTAAATTTAATTTCACAATGATTGCTACTACAACACTTACATAGCTTATGTTTATGATAGTATTGTCTTTGATGTCAAAAATATGATTTTTTCCAATCGACTGAGTATTATTGTTAATACTTGTGTTTTGCTCACTTTTGCTAAATCGACTTGTATTTATTTGATTTTTTTTCAAATCGATTTCTAAAAAAATTGCAATATATAACATAAATAAATAAAACTATTGACTAGGGATGGGCATCAAATCCGAATATCTGAATTTTTCGAATATCCGAATATTCAAATCCGGATTTGAATTAAATTCATATCCGGATTTTCCGAAGTATCCGGATTATTCAGATTGTTATGATTGATTAATTATTTTTATTGCTAAGCACAAAACAACACTGGTAGTTGAATGCATTAGAAATATAATATACCCGTTCAAAAATGTATGTTAATGAATTTAAATATAATTAAAAATTTAAAAATGAGGCATCGAACAGCGAAATTGAATTGAATAATCCGGATACTCCGGATAACCTGTCAAATTCGGATTTACTAAATTCGGATTTGATAAATCCGAGTAATCTGGATTTTTTAAATCCGGATATGCCCACCACTACTATTGACACAGATGTTTTAGATTGAACAATTTATGTTTTATTAAATATAGGCAATATATATTTACTATATTATATAATATTTTATAACATAGTTGGGCACATATTTTTAAATGAAGGGGAGAACATGAAATCAGATTTTGGTTTACAATTACGATAGTAAATAAAAGTTGAAAATTAAAATAGTCGATAGTGGAGCGACATGTGACTAATATTATTAATGTTGTAGATTAAAATTAAAAACTAATTAGAATACATATTAAATCACATTGAATTTAAATTAAATAGATGTAAATGTAAAAGACTGTATTTAATAGCTAAGTAATAATATTATAATCAAAGTTTATTCAATAAAATACAAAATCGTATTATTATTGTTTGTTTTACACCGATACCAATTTTCATATAGTAATATTTTTTTTAGTAAATTATATACACGACTATAAAATATAATTGTACTTTATGAACTATGAATATGTACTAGATATTTTCTGTATTTATCGAGCAGTAAAATAATTTGGAATAGAAAAGTAAATAGTTTTCATAGTTTTTTCGAGTATAAAGGTAATTGAGCTTTAGTAAATCGAAGGAAATTGCAATAAAGAAACATTTAATTTTTTTGAAACTTTTTTTATTCTAGATAAAAGTCTAAATAAATAAATTTCTAGATAAATTTAAGTCTACATAAATCTACAATGCCACATTTTATCATTCATTCGCTACAATAGTTTATCTTAAATAATTACATTGCTTCATCTTTACGGATGAGCGTCTACCGAACTATAAAAGATCAATAAAACTAATTGAACCGGGAGTTGGGAATATTACTCGTAAATAAAGGCTAAAAGGATAGAACATACCAAAACCGTACGCGATAAAAAGTTTTTTTTATGTTTTTTTTCGAAAAACCGAATGTTCTTGAGTGGATTTGATGTATAAAGAAGCGATTGATAATTTATTGAAATCTAATTTTTCTTTTATCGTCTGGGCACCGACAAAAAGTGAAATTGAAAAAACTGGTTTGAAAGGGAGGGAGTCGAACGATGCATATAATATACTGGTTTTTAGCGAGATATATCCGACATGTAATAGATCAGAGGGAAAATGTCGGATGTTTGTGATCAACCTTCAGTGAACAGTATTATTAAAACAGAGAGACTGCATCTGACGCGATGAATAACGCCGGATGTCTAGTCGATAAACGTGTAATACTCGAAAACGAATAAATTGTCAATAGTTTTCGACCATTCTATAATTAAATTGTTATGGAATTTAGATCCTCTAAAACTTTACTAATCAAACAAAATTGTGATAGGTTCCAGGAATAATACAGAAAGAATAAAAGTTTTAACGGTTGTATGATAATTATTATTAGGTCTTATAAGTCATAAATCATAATGAAGTTACTACAGATAGCTCATTTTTTATAAGATTACCTAAAAAGATTACCTTTTTTTTGACCTTTGAAATAAATATTTTTATTTTAGCAAAGAAAACATTTTAAAATAATTTTTAATAGAAAAAGTTTTACTTATCGTAATAATTAGTAATAAAAAACTAATATAAATAACTATGCATGTACTGTAGGCAAAATTAAATTATACCTATTACCTAAGAAGTTGCACCATTATAGATACCAGCTTTCCACTATAATATTTATTTATTTTCACGAAATAAATCCATTTAATATCACAGTTTATTACGAATATACGTACTATTTACACAAATTATTTATTATTTTAAAGTTTAAACTAGTAAGTACATTATAGACTTTCAGTGAAAGTTATTTTAGGTAAAAAGAAAATATGTAATGAGAATAAAGTGTAATTGAATAAAATTAGTTAGAGAGCAGAGTTAGTGGTCTCATCTAGTTTTATTGTGAAAAAAATTGTTGCTCTCCCATCCACCCTCAAAAACTGAAATCATGCCACCGCTTTCGTCCCATATACAATACATAGGTATATATAATATAGGAACTATAAAAATAGTACATTTTATTTAATAGCTTCTGGCAGTTACAAATCTTCTATTTTGGAACTGAGTTTTATCGTGTATGATAATCGTTTAAATATGTACAGGATTTGTATGTGTAGAAATCAAGTGGTTTAAAATTAACCACCAACTATATATTATATATATATATATATTTATATAAGTTATAAGTGTATAAGGTTGTAAAAGTGTTACTGTGCTGTAAATTATTAGTCTTGAGTATTAACGTTGTTATAATATTATTAAAAACCACGAGTTGTCGATTAATATACGTATACATAAATAAAAATAAACAAATTATTTATAAATTCTTACGTTGTAATTGTAATAGTGATTTATTACGTTCGAGTGCTTCTCTTTCCTTTTTCGTAGTTGGAACGTACATGTATCTATGAATTGAATTGATCAGATGTGTACCTACAAGTGTAAATCGACCGAAACTTCGGCAGTCGACGGCGCGTATCGTGAGAGGCGGCCGATAAAGTTCTTGTTCCGGAAGTTCCTGTAGAATATATACATTTTCCGTTACTGCGGTTAAATTTATACGTAGAATAAACAATATTAATTACATCTGTACAGTCAGTTTTGTTATCTGCCGTATTAACGCATTATCAGTGCAATTATCATTCTGGCCTTCTAGTAATATGTTATAAGTTGTGTACTTACTAACTCTAGAAATTTGACTGGAGTACTGAAGTTTGGATTTTTGCGAGCATTTTGTATGATGGACGAGTAGAGTATGTGACCAGCACATTCGATATCGACGCGTGGTTTGTCAACGGTCATCAGGTGAACGCGTTTCAGATCCCTGAGCCCCCAGAATAATACTTCAATTCTAAAACGGTTTGTCTTTTAGTATAAATGAACATCGAATAATAATATTTGTATTTGTATGTTCGTATAATTTCACGGCGTGCGCTGCACCAGTTCATATTATTAGTTATAGTTATATATATCCATATATAAGTACAATCCATTATATAAGTTTTTGAGAAATTCAAACAAATTTGGTTTGTTTTTAGCAACGAAGTTTTATTTTGGACTACAGTTACAAATATAAGTATTATATTAATTTGTTTTTTACTTCACCTGTATTTTGCTAACGTGGGTCGAATATCTTTAGGAATCGGTAAAATCGGCTCACAATGTTGACCGTCCGTTATCGAATAAATGTCTTTGGGTTGCGGCAAAGGCGGTAATAATGCACTTTCGCCAATTAGTGCGTTGGGAAGCTATACGGAACGTCAATGGCATTAATGATAAAACGAAATTAAAAAAAAAAAAAACGAAAAAAATAAATCCAACTTGTAACAATTCAAACGTAGCTAAAAGTTCTCCGGCGTGTTCCATGCCCCTGTGTACGTCATACCATTCCAACGGCGGCGGGAATTCGGGTCGTACGTAATCGTCTTCCAAAAGTTTTACGTGCGGTTTGGCCACAGTTCTGCCTATGAATTCGGATTTGCCCTGTGCAACATACAACAAACAGTGTCAGTATACATCTTCCGTACGAAACCGAATGATTACCACTTTGTCTTGATCGAATATCTCCACGACGATGGTGGGCGGATGCTTTTTTATGTCTTCCTTCGTCCCGTACAGCATCACCTCGTTAATGATGAGCAGTTCGTCCCAGGTCGGACTCAACGTTTCGTCTATCACCTGCGAAGTGACGTACAACGTTTAAAAAAAACAATAACGCGCGAATATCATTATAATATCTAGGGACAAATTATCATAATAATTATATCGGTATATAATCGCACTTGTGTTTTGGTGGAATTTTCGCAGAATATGATTTGTGCGTACGGGTCGGATAAACCTGACGCATCGGAACCTATCAACGATCGGGCCTGGTACATGTACGCCCTCAGCTGGAACGTCTGAAAACAATAATAATCGTACACCGGTGTGAATCCGTCGGTCAAACATAGCAAACTATCGCGTCAACGTTGTGTTCGACTAACGTATTTTTCGCAATAATGAATGTAGGCCGGTGGTGGCAGTCTAGGGTTTTCCGCACTGTACAGTTCGGGCGTGGTGTTGTAGCCCCTGGGAAGTCCGTTTGACAGGTACTTTTTGTGCTTCATATGTCCCAGCCACGTGTACACTTGCAGCTTAGCAGGCACCGACCAACCCGATGAACCGTAGTTTTTCTTGCCCGGTAACTGAAACCGTAACAGGTTAGGTTAGAATTTACAATATAATATAATAAACGCGGTACAACAATAACTGCCGTATATAATAATATATAAATAGTAAATACGTATAATGAATGATACTTAATAATACCTACATCCTGGTCTAACTAATGACCAGCTGATCAGGTCGTTGTATACGGTAGCGAACAACAAAAAAATATACCTTCAAAAACATGCTGTGGACTTTTGAACAAAACTTTCCGCATTCTTCATCGGCGACCGAGTAGATCAAGTGCCTAGCCATGATCCTTTGATAAGCTACTCTCTTACCGTTGCTCACCATCCATAGAAAAATGTCGGGCAATGAATGTTGTGGCTTAAAAACCAAACGCACCCGTAGTTATATTGAAATTAAGATAAATAAATAAAACTTATAAAACGATACATCAAAATGTATAGTTAATGACACTTACGTCTTCGATAAGTGCTTTGATCTTCTGTAAGTAACTCGACGCAGTTCTGTACCGTTCTTTAAATGAATTTTTGGTCACTATAGCTTTCAATGTTCTTGACATTTTTCCGATTTGCTCCTGTATTTCAACAGACACAAATCCAAAGTTATTATCGTATCAAATATTAGTTGCAATGATTATAATAATTACTATTTCCCGGAGACACAGTTTCATCCTCTCTTTATCTAACTTAGTTTTTCCTAAACCTTGACCACATCCTACACCTTTTGTGAAATTCACATATCGGTTACAACTAGACGATAATTCGTCTAGGACGGATTTTAGTTTTTCTTCTTTACACGGGTCATCGTCGTCAACCAAGAATGACACCTCATTTAAGCCTTCTTCCTGCAGAACATTCATGTACAACGTTGTTACGTGATTATTACAGCTCTAACACTTGATAATATATTATATCATGGCGTGTGATGTTTATACGTAAAACAACGTTCCGTACCAGTTTATCCGATATTTTATTTATAATATTAGAATTGTACATCCTTCTAGTGTAATCGGGCCATATCGATTTGACGTGCAAACAGGGTTTGTCCTCGCGTAACGGCAGGTAATAATACACTTTATCGTTGGATATTGGCTTTATGGCCGCCGTCGTGCTTTGCCATGATTCCGAGATTACACTTTCTGTCATAATATTACAATACGTTGAAACATAAATGATTTATAAAGCGAAAAGCCGAAAAAAGAAAAACAAGTACCGAGCACATTGATTTTATCGTGATCTTCTTGAGAACTAGACTCGTTATGACCATCAATCATGTTTCCGGCGTTCCCTATACTCAATTCAAAATAAATAGGTTTCTCTCCAGGCTTCTTGTCTATCATCGACGCGTCTAAAATAGTCATGAATAAAAAGAATTCTTCGTTTTTACAGTACGACGTCTGAAAATCACATAATGTTTTATCGATGTTCGCGGTCAAATCAATAATAAATATTTATTATCATAATATAATAACTATTTTTTCTGTAAAAACAATGTCTTACCTCTGTAATTGGATATGTTGGTTCAACGTCCACGCCAGAGTTCATTAACTCGGTATTTTCGGTGATTTCAGTTCGAATTGCGACCAACAAACGAGCTCTGTACGAGACCCCTTCACCGAGTCCAGTGTTGAGCGTGGCGTGCTTGTCTAAAATACTATAATCCCTCGTTGATCCATACATGTGTACGAACGTTGGGCCGAAAGTCGGTGGAAATCCTTAAACAGCAATAGAGTTTTGTTCATCGTACGAGATATTTATTAACATAAGTTATCATAATGTGATGTATGTGTGGGTTTTGGGAAAATGCATAGACCTTATATTAGTATAACCTAACCTAACCTAACCTTAGTATAAGGTCTATGGAAAAATGTAATTTTCTGTGACGATGACGTTCCTGTTACTCGGGTATACGGGTATACTATGGCTTTCGTTTGAATTATCTACCGAGAGAAAACAAATACAATTTCAATCGCAAGTAGGTATATTCGTTTAGAATGAACCTAAATTAATTTGTATGTATAATTTCTATAAAGCCCAAAATCAAAAGTGTTAATTATTCAATCGTCGTTTTTATCGTATCATATTATATTCTGAAAGTGCCACCTCAAGGTTATGAAGAACCTTACTATAATAGTATAACATAACAGTACTATACATATTCATGTACACAACAATATTGGACTATACATAAGCAGAATATTCCTAAGACTTTTTGTTATATTTTTAATTTTTCAATTTATATGTACAGAAGTACAGTGTTTATAATGATCATCCCGCACTTTTGTAATTAAAATAAAATATTTGCAATTGCCATAGTAAGTATAATAGTGCTAAAAAACTAACTTTATCTTACCGAAAGTTGCGTACTGAATTTGCATATTCTTAGACCTTATATATACATTAAAAAAATAAAATAAAAAGCTCCAAGGAAAAATTAGTTTTGAATACTATCTTCAATCTAGCTATTAATTTTATGCCGTGATGTAAAAGTTATATATAATTATATACTTTTAATAAGAAATAATATTATAAAACGTACAATATTTTAAATAACTTTAATGGCGCGCGTGTTAATCTGCGGTACATATATATAGTATATGTTTAACCGTTCGTGTGCTACACGTATTCATCGTGTGACGATGACGTAATAGCATTTTTTTATCGTTACCTTTTTCACCATCGTTCGATATGGTTTTGAGGTCGATGAAGTGCGTGCCGATTATTGTGTTTACCGGATCGTTATCCCTCAGTTGAATTTTTATCCGTTGGCACAGAGGCGGAAACATTTCGGAGAAAACAATCTGCTCGTTCCACACTGGCGAATAGCTATGTTTCCGTACGCTCGTTTTGCCCTTAAGCCAACCAATTTCGTCACAAGTTTATAGCAAATAAATATTTATATAATTAAAAAATATAGTATACAGAGTGGCCTATTATGATATCATGATGGAAACATCTCCGTGGATATTATTTATTTATTTTTTGTTTTCGTTATAGTACTAGTATAATAATACACTTCTAGTAAAATTTTTATTTTCATCCCTTACTCGTCTGAGAAAAAATACTTTTGAATATTTTTAATTCTATACAGTTACAGTACGTAGAAAATATGGTTGAAACACAAGTTGATATGAAAATGTATCGTAATCGAATATCGAATTTTCAGTTTCATAAATAAAGCTAATGTATGTGTACTAGAAAGAGGAAGCGCACCTGAGATTAATATGGACTGATTATATATCAGTAATTATTATTATATAGGTAGGTAATAGATTTGACGTTTTAAGATGGAATATCTTATTACTGTGGTATTTATATGGCTCTATTATATGTATATCTGCAGTTATAAGTTATCCGCGTTGCGTTGTCATATTAATAGACATTTGTGTGTTACCTACACTTAATTATCTAATTTATTATAATACCTAGTCAAAATAATAATTAACGAGTATGTTTACCCTCTCTTATAAGCTTACATTATTTCAATTATGTAACCAATAATTCAATATTCGAATGCAATACATTGACATTTTCATAATAACTTGTACTATAACATGTATAATGTACATTTTGTAATTTTATAGAAATGAGAATTGAAAAAGGTAATTTTCCAGTCGATATAAGAGATGAAAATAAAAATTCGACTATAAGTGATAACACAGATTCCTTATATAAAACTATACTAAAACAAAAGAAATAACAAAAGTTATATTTACGGAGAATTTTCTATCAGGAAATCACTGCGAACTATCCAGTATTATGTTATTCAAAGAATAATATGATATTTTCAAGCATTTGAATCATGTCGATCACGACATACTTATTCCAATAATCCCTACTCCGGCTGTACTTTTTCTACGAAAAAACAAGTCTCACAATAATAATTATTATAATAAATTGTTTTTTACATATGCGAATTTACCCCTTGTTTTTTTTTTTTTTTTTTAGAATACACTTTTTCAATAATTATTCTGTGTAAGAAATTATACGAATAACGTACTTTGAAGTTTGCGAATCGGTTAAAGTACTTTTAACAAACCTAATAAAAGAAAATATATAAATATATATAAACATGAGATTTTATTTGTGTTCTTGAGAATTCAAATAAGACTAACGAATATATTATTTTTAATCACATTATAAATCCAATAATAGTGGCTAAAATGTATCTTTTAAAACGTTAATCTTGTGTGTCTTAAGATAACATTATCTTAAAATTTACGTACACGTAATGTGGTAACCCCATATGCACTCATTTTATTTGTCACTGCAGATGTACAGTTTTTTTTTTTATGAACAAAACGTATTATTACAGGTATTGCCTGTTTATTTATTTTTCATTTAATTCAGTCTTTAATTTTATTGTAACCATTATTATTTATTATATATCATAATTATTATTAATTAAATTCTAGTAAATTAATTTGAATTGATAAATCTGCAATGATTGACATGGTGTTAAAAAGTATAAGTTGCTTTAATTTAAAATTAATGGTAGTATAATCACATTTGTCGTATACATTTTTGCATATCTAATTAGTAATTTTTAATAAATCCACAAAATATTGATTTCCTTCTAAGAAAATAAAAGTCATCCAAAACTTTAATATATGAGTATAAGACTATGTGTCTATATATCTAAATTTTTTTAAAAAAATTATTAGATTCGACTTAAATCGTAGCAAAAATAAAATTCAATTCTTTGAATAGATTTTATTAAAAATGTAATATTACGTATTAGCATGATGGATAAGTATTTTGTTACGAAAAACATATATCTACTTTGATATTCAAATCATTTTTGTATGTATATATATATATATATATATATATATTATATAACCACCGTTAGTTCAAAAATCCTGATGGACAGTGACATAAATAGTTAGTTACTGAAGTGAGAAAAGATCAACGCTGTTGAATATTTTTTTGCACACAGGATATTAAATATTCACGGAAATTTAAACTAAAAAATATTTGTCTTTATTTTTTTTAATCGATTGATGTTAATAGCCAAAAACAACGGAATGTTTAATGATAATTTATAATACGTGCGCATTAAAAATATTATAATATATTATACATACGTATTATACGGTTAAATGTATAACGAGATCTATCTTGGTTGTAAACGTGCTCTCTTGTGAAAATAGTGGTTAAGTTTATATAAAATTTATACGATTGGAGTCGAGAATATACGTCATATCGACGTTGGGGTAGTATAGTGAAGTATATAGATAATATTCTCACGGGGGACTGCCCCCCCCCTATATAAGCCACTGTAGGGTAGCATAATGAGTAAAGATGTTTGTGAAATAATAAGTTTCTTTATCATTCGATTATACGTGCGCGCGTCTACTTATTTAATTTAAAGTTACACATTCCACAAATTCCGGAGGCTGTCTGAGGCTTACGGCCAGAACTGGATAAGGTATTAACGTCGTTCATTTGTGTTGTGATGTCTTACGTGTCAGCGTTTCGGGACGTGTATCGAATGTTACGCATGGAACTTTGTTCAGATATATCATATTATAGCAGTGATGACGGTTACTTTTAAGTTCAATTTGTTTCACGCGCCAGAAAAGAAGTGGGACTCAGAAAAATACCATCAAACAAGAGGTGTATCGAAGTCGTTAAAATAAATTAAAGTTTTATCCTTATAGTTTTTAGTTTGTCAGATGTACTGTGAAATTTTTCCAAAGCGGAATCCGTGAGGACGATAAAAGTTTCAGTTTTTTTCCGAGTTTTATTTTTCTCGGAAAGAGTACAAACAATATTAACCAATATATAGCTAATATATAAAATATATAACCTACACCCATTTAGACGAACATTACAAGATCACAGTTAAATATTTATATAGTTCAGAAATAAATGTTGGCAATTAATATTACAGTTAATGGAGAAATACATTATGTATAATCGGTATTAACTGATCAATTGAAAATCAATTGTAGGATACGTCATTAACTATAAATATTAAATATGCATTATTTTCATAGTTGTTAAGATTTATAGCGTTGAGATTGTGTTTAATTTTTCAAGTTTGAAAGCGAGATGTCCAAGTATTTTTATTATTTAAAAAAAAGAGAAAAAATAATTTTTTACTTCTTGTATTTATTTTTTACTTATAAAAAACTCTGTGAACCGTATTAATGTTTTAAAATATATGACACAGTGTTCCAATAAATTCCATACGAGTATTTTATAAACTGTATACCTGCAAAAATTAGATTAGCCATTAGCATTCAGTGACATTTATATCCTTAAAAAAACTTAATCGTTATAATATATAAGTGTCTTCGGAGTTTTTCTACACATTTATTTCCAAAAATATGGCAAACTATTGCTTATATAACTTTGTTTTTAAGTACAATTTATACGTGCCGAATTATATTGTCTACACATAGTTCTATTTAATATCTACTGTAATGGATGATTTTTTTTTTCCAAAGTATAAAGAATTGTGAAGTTCCGATGATTCATTTCTTCTTTTTTTATTCTCATTTCTCATACTTCAAAAGAGAATATTTTTTTGTTAAAAATTTCAACTGATAAAAATTGTATGTTGCTAACATGTACTTAGTTGATTATAATAATTTTCATATTTTCATGTAAGAATTTTAAACTTATCCTAGTGGATAGTATAGTGCATCCGTTTTACGAACTATTCATTTTTAACAATCCGCTCGTTCAAAAATAAACAAAAATAAAAAGTACAAATTTTAATTTAATGATTCGTAACATCACGACAATGCTCGCGCGATGCATAATACGAGTGTAACGCTAAATCGAACGATGATGATCGACAAACGTACGGATTGTTGGTATCGGACCAAACCTCGACGTGCGTTCACGACGATGACGAAATCGATGCGAACTTACGGTGAGCCCGGCGAACGATACTTGCACAAAAGGGTCGACCAGGTCACGGGTCTCGCCGGTAAACGCTTTTTTCACATTGGCCACCAGCGTACTGTTCATTTTCGGCAAACCGTCCGCCCTGTATATCCGCACCACGTACTTGGCCCTCTGCCGGTCGACGGGCACGCCATCGGGCAGCAACAGATTCCTGTTCGAACATACGAATACGATAATGATTAAGGTAATCATGCACGCGTATAATAGGTACCTATGGTTGATAAAAGAGCACACCCGTCATCCGTAATGCAACTTAAGGTTTAGTAAAACACATATTATCGTAGTGTACAATAATTTCACAAATATAAAAATGTCACCACAATATTTTAAGTTCTATGTACACCCATTGACGAACTACAACTGCAACCGCACACTCTACAACCATTGCGCTTCGCGTGTATTACATAATTTGTATATAGTCTATGGCACGGACCATAATATTATAATAGTTTAGCTGATGAAATGTAATATGATAGTTGATCATTAAAACGAACTTATATTTTACTGAAGGTATAAATATATGTATTGCAATATTACTTAATAACATTAGAATATACATCATTAACATATCATATTGTCGTCAATGATCTAGGAAAAATAATGTTTGTAATAAAAATGTAATAGATTTATCAGTTTTTTTTATTATAGATAATGACGTAATATTTTAGGTTACTATTTTTACGGAAAAGCTATATTTTTTTATTAATAAAGTACTATTTGTGCTCTTAAAACTTTTATCACTATATGCAGATTTGTGCTCTTTTTGGCTAATTCTCCGAAAAATGTGCTCATTTGGGTGACGGTATCACAAACACATTGTAGGATAACGTGCGATTAACACTGGATACGACTGCGGTACGGTGATCAATCAATGATTAATTTCCACTATCATTGTTACCATCGACGTTTTCGTAATATTTCATCCTTTGGTTTTAATATAAATAATATTAATAATTATTACCGTGTGCAAACGGACAACCTTTTCAAGCGTATATCCCGAACCGGAATTAATCAATTAAACGTTGACATGACTCTCGGTCGAATAAAAAATATGTCATCAAATCTGGTCAGGGATATAATAATAATTTGATCACATGAGCTCACAATACACGCAGTTCTTTCTTGTCGTTTTCTTCTTAGTCCCGTTTAAATCAAACCAACTGATCCATTCGGCAGTTAAGATTTGTATGTTGTACAGATAATTTTCAGAAATAATTCGTTAGACTTTTGTACAGCAAATAGATTAGTCTTTTCGTATTTTTTTCTTAGTCGAATCGCCTTCTTGCAGAATAACATGGTTTGCACAAGTACGATAGCGTAAAAATGCCGTCAAATGAAGACGGCACTAATCAAACACATTTGTGAACCAATTGCTTTTGTGCAGTTTAATCATACTTTGTCGGCTTAAAAAAATTAATAATCTACCTACTACCAGGCACGCGAAATTGATACACTAACATTCGGAAATCATTCTCAGAACATCATTTGTTGTTGTCCATGACTCTTGTTGATTAATTTTGAAATTTAAAAGAGTTATTACACTTTCAAATTTGTGGAACCATAATAATTCGTTATCATAAAATCGTGACTATTATTATAATTCGAATGCAAAGTATTCAAACAATTAAACCTAATATCATCCAGCTTTATTGAAAAACTGTTTAAAACGTTGGACAAAATCATACAGAAACCTAAATTATAATTTTGGAAGTAGGTTCCACATCTATATTTTTTGGAGTAAAAAAACTGTTATACCATAAAAAAACTTTTAAAACGGATTAACCATTCTACAACTGTAACCTTTCCACGACTTTTTTTTAATTTTTGCAAATAAATAGGTGCATAATTTATTCATTAAAACATATTTCATTTCCCAAGTGATTATTTTTATTTAATTTAATTATTATTAATTCTTGAATACATTGTTGTGAATTTATAGATTTACTAATTTACTTAGATTGGAAAAATAGAAAATGATAGGAATATCAATATTATTATTTTTCTTTAATACATCTGTATACTCTATCAATTTTAACATAAGAAATTAGAAAATTATAGTCTTATAGCTATTGCCTGTTATAGAAGGCTGATGCATACATTTAAACAAATAAATTTTCATATTATACTACATACATAATGACTATTAATACGCTACTTACGCTTCTATGTCGTCTTCGTCTTTTTCCGTTTTCGGAGGTATTTTGATTGTATCGCCTTTTCCGATTACACTTATATCACATTTGAGATATCCCTTGGGTCCACCTGCTATATCATCGGGGTCGGTAAGAAGAGCCCATTTGTGATAAAATTGATGTTCTGAAATGTCATGGCACAGCAGCATTGTAGTGATTTCATAAAAAATCAAAAATATCGAAACCAAAACAAAATAAAAGATTTGTGTGTTGACTTATTTCTCTAACTAAGCATTACATTAAAAAAATAAAATAAATAAATAGATAGATAAAAAATAAAGTAAAACATAACGCACAAAACCGTTTTCGACCTCAAAACATTTTCATTGTTTTGTAAAAGGTTAAAACGCTGAGGTGTCCAGATACAACCATTTTTTTTAAATTACTATTTGAAATATATACGCACAATTACTTTAATTATCTTGTTAATTATCTAGAGATTTGAAAAACCGTTTCTTAGCGTGTATGGGTGTACCGTTTGCAATTATTTATTAAAATCGAAAAAAGGACAACACTAAAAAGTCTAACAAAACATTTTATAAAATTTCACAAAGAGTTTTTAAGGTATTTACTACCTAATTATACATAATATGTATAACTGAAAATACTATTGTATTTGCTGTAGAAAATAATTGTTCAAAAATTGCACATATCAATAGTATTAATAATAAATTTAGTTTACTGTGTTATTTCAAAAAACATGTTAGTACAATAGTAGAGTGTAACTATTTTTTTTTGCAAACACTTCGCGTTGAACGATACAATGGCATTTAAAATTTCAAGCAATTTAACATTTTGAGTCATATATTTGATGGTTTGATCCATTTGTATTTAAAACAAATTAATTGTAACGATTACATGAAAAATAAAAACAGCACTTTTGTATCTGTAAATATACAAATTAATTAATAATAACTATACTATTGCGTTCACGGTGAAAAAAAAAGAAACAGACGAAACCCATGTGATTTGTAAAATTAATTGTCATAGTAATCCTCTCTCATTAAACTATTATTAAACATTTCAAGACTAATTATGGTAACTAACTATTGTAATCTAACCTGATATAGGTGGTATAAATAATGTAAATGCTTATACCCAGTTATACCAACTTCTTATAATTACACAATCAATTTTCACTGTAAAATCAAGAAAGAAAACTTAGCATTTTATTTTTAATGTTAAAATTGGATAATATTAATTGTATACGCAAATCTTCAATAGAAACAATGAAAAAATCTATATGTTTAATGTGTTCTGATATAGGATAGTGAGTACGCTTAAACATAATCGTATGAAAATTTTTATTTTTTTTTTGTGTTGAAATTTTTGTAAGTAATTCTGTATTAAAGGATTAAAAAATAAATACAATAATACAATTCTCAGATCATATTGTTCTGCAAAGTATATACCTACTTAAATATGTGGTCAATAGATAATAGAGTTTTCATATTTTTTTACTATTTTGTTATTTACAACATAATCGTTACGTATTATGGTCGTATAATAATTAAGGCTAAATGTTAACTATAATAAATGTAATTTTATTACTCTTTTCGTTGATGTTTATGTTTAAAAATAACTAAGATAGATGCTTATATAGAAATATAACAATTATTAGGTGTTACCACTGGGTGACGGCTACATGCTTTTTTCTTGTAATTTAGATTTTTATATATATTATATGGCATATTTAATTAATATATAAAAAATACACATATTGTTTAATATTTACGATAAAAAAATATTTTTAAAAATTCCAACTATCATGATTTGATTACGAAGTTTTGACTGTATCGAAAACGGTGGCTTGTAAAACATGCATATCATCAATAATCGAATGAAAAAAGCAAAAGTAATTCAGCCCACTAATGCATTGATTTCTAGATTCTAAAAATAAAATGTATTAGAGTGCTTTTAGAAAGAAAGAGAAGTGTATATGTTATTTCCTAAGGGCAAAAATTTTTAATCAATAGTGTGAGGATAACAAAATACGTGCTATGATGTGGGGAAAAATCTAAGAAAAATAAGGTAATAATAGAGTCAGTCAAGCATAACAATATTATATTGTGTGAGAAAAAATGCATGCGGTGAAAAAAAAAATAGTGAAAATGTCGTATACGAGAGAGAAAAATGAGATATACGGCATGTCACATGGTAAATACGATGATGATGTCCGTTACGGAATATATTAAATGAGTATAATATATAATATAGGTATGGATAGTATATTAATACTGAACAGGTGGTTTTTGTTGTCAACAACAAAAATAATACAACAACATTCCTATGGATCTCTGCAGTACACTCAATACTTGGTTTATTATCTACATAATATATTGTATACATGATTTATACAGCATTATTAATTTTTTTTTTCTATACAATTTTTAGAGGTATATCCATATAATGATGTACCTGGTTGGTACCAGACGGTGCCAACGTCTAATTTAAAGCTGCCCCATAGTTTCGACGCTTTTAATATGTGTCTGGATTGTAAGACCTTTTTTGAACATGTTTGGATAGACAGAAAACAAAAACAAAATAAAAGTCCAGCAATTCGTGTGAAACAATATTAACACACATAAGGTACGTGATTAGTAAAAAATCAAGTAGCAATACTAACTCGTTGATTATATCCGTATAACTAGTGGGGGATTCGGTTTATCATAAATTAAGTAAAACGTTTCTCGTTTTTTTTTTTTTTTCCTTTGTAAAGTAAATAATTTTTGTATGTATAATGAATTTCAATTTGTTTCAAACTTTACATCATTCAAACATTCGTCTGTTATTGCGTTCGACCAGACGTAATATAACATACTGCATTAAGCAATGTGATTTGAATTTTAAATTAGAAAAGTATAAAATAAACTAAGTTTGGTTTCAAAGTTTAAATTAACTAATGTCATTCACATTTTTACCAGTATACTCATTAATTTATTATTTTAAATTTCTAATATCCAGTCAGTGCAGATGCACATAAGTACATGTTTGTCATATAATTTAACATTTTTTAACTCTCAAAGTTCAGTGGAACTGTATTGAAAACATAATAATAAATGAAAAACCAAACAATTGTAAAAACTGAAAGGATCTGGTATAAATTAAATTCTATTGTTATTCACGAACTTTGATAACACTTTCATCTTTGTTATATTATGATTACTTAACATGTTAAACTTTTTCTTAGACTAATATAATTTCGAAGCAAGAAAATAAATATATATTATTATATATTATTATTTATATTCATAAAAAATGTGAGGTAAATATTTTTTAACCGTAATATTAATGATCAGTATATAGACACTAGATAAATTATTTATCGAATATAATCAATTTTTAAGGTTTATTTATGTGAAATATATCAATATTTTAGTTCCTATAATACATATAGCTAATTACTCTTTAGTAAGTATATTATACTATTATGTCATTTAATAATAAATGCCATATGTATGGGTATTCAACGTAAAATAAATGAAGAACCATATTATAAACTATGTAACGGTGTAGGTATAATATTGAGGTTTCTGTTCTAAATTTTGATTACATATCTTCAATGTTTGTACTTCATAAACAAAAAATGTAGAATGTCGTTCAGTGTAATACTTACATTAAATTCAATTTATGGTTAACTTTAAAGTTTAAATGCATTTTTCAGCTCTATCCTTCACAATTTTTAAACAAATATTTTTAATTTTTAATTTTATGTATTTTTATGGTTCAATGTGCATATAAAGTTATATTTAAACGTCTTAAACTAGTTTTTAAAGGAATACCATATTAAATTATTTAAAGCCTAACCATATATGGTTATCCTGGTTACTGTTGATTATTAAATAAATGAAAATAAAAAAAAATATATAAAAATAGACATGAATAACATGTCAACAGCTATAAGGCCTAAATGTAATCAGAAGGTAAAAAAATGCCAAACTATCAACGGCTCTTAAAAATGTGATTTTTGATCCTTAATTTAGTCCTTCTAAATCCAAGGTCTAATCTATCTCTGTACTAAATTTCATCAAAATTAGTTCAGTGGTTTAAGTGTGAAAGCTTAACAAACCAACAGACAGACAGACAGGCATAGTTACTTTCAAATTTATGATTTTACTAGGGATAGTAAGTATTTAAATAAGAAATATCATTATATTATTGGAAATCGTGGAAAAAAAAGAAAAATTACAGTTAAACTAAATCGTAACCTTATAATCCTCCCGTACGTGTTTTTTTTTTTTTTTTTGTGGTTAATAGAAAAATAAAAACAAAACAGTATTTTCATATTAAAAATAAGTTTAAGTATTGCAAATACATTTAGGTGTTTCGAAAAAATGGAAATGTTTGAAGAATGAACCGACATAGAGACATCGATCGTTTAAATGTGTATTGTAGTCTCAGAACTATGCTATTGTTTTACATCCGGACAAACATGTTTTCCATGTACCGACATTCAATTATAGTACAAACCATAATATGCACACATCCTTGAATAAATCACAGAGATCACAAGGGAAATTAGAAATACAAACGGGAAAACGAACCTGATTGGCAAATTATATTATGACTATACTGCTATGATATTAAAATACCTTTTGTGCTATAAAATATCCGTGTAAGAGTGAACTTTTTTTCTTTCTAACACAATATAGTAAGTAATGAAAATATGTTCCGAGAACAATATTATTGAATATTTTGAACTTGATGGAATCTTTGAACAGAGAACATTTGAAACGGACTACGATACATACTAAAATAATATTTAGGTCCTAAATATATTGTGTTTATAAGGAGCATTCTGACACAACTAGACAAGACACGGTAAACAGGCACAATTACTTGGGAATTAATTTCTCTATAATGTTATAAATATAAGTATGTATAACGAGTGTGTGTAAAATATGTTTATGTGTATGTGTATGGGTTAAAAGGAGTGATAAGTATGTAGAAAAAGTGTATTCATAAAATTATGTTGCATTACGTGTTTGATAATATTCAAAATATGAATTAATAACGAAAAAAAATATAATATCAATATGTATAAAATGAAAAAGAAAAGAAAAAAAGAAATTAAGAGAACAGATAATGCAATGTACCGGGTGTCTCATAGACAGTGTGTAAGTCGATTTTGAACGATCCAACCACCGTGCCTGACCTTAGGATTTTTTTAGAATGCAAAACCTGAAGATTTTTCATAAAGACATTATTTAAAGGAAAATATATAAATTTTAATATATAATATATATATAATGACTTTATAATATTATTTACATATGCAAGATAATCAATGTTAATTATAACTTCTTCATCAAATTGTTTTTATACGAGCTGATACAAATATTTTTGTATAACAAAACAAATCAGCTTGCGTATTAGGTAATTAAAAAAAAAAGTTTTAATAATTGAATATTTTTAGGTATATTATTTGGGATAGTATAGGATGCTCAACCCCATCATTGGTCGTAAGAATGCCAAAATTTGAATTTTTTATTTTTAATCTTCAAATCACCACAAAAAAATATTTTGTCCGCTATTTACCCCCCCCCCCCCCTTAAATGTGGTCTGTGGCGATACAAACTTTTGTTTTTCAAATGGGAATACCTTTTTTTCACTGCGGTATACCATTGGGTATTTATTTTTCTGTGAATTTTGGTGTATCGATATTAAAATTTGAACGAGTACTTTTTGAGTTATTTTAATTTAAGTATTACAGAAATATTCCTATAATACGTAACATTGTAATGTAATTTTTCAGCGCTATTTGTTACTAATTTGAGATTGCAAATTAAATATATGCACTAATTAGTAATTGTGTGATGATAAGAATTAACATATATACGAATATATCGAATTTTATAATGCAACAGATATCTGTTATCTGCAGCCGTATAAGTATTATTAATAATTAATTATCATTGAGCTTTGATTATGAAATTGTAATCATAATAAATATTTTCTTATCAAAAAATACATATGTAAAGCTATTCATCTAGCTTATTGTTTAATATCTTCACACAGAATTTTAAATTCGATAATTCTGAGAATACTGGTCCGAAATTTGAAATCGTTACACCAAAAATTCCAGAAAAATTAACTGAATATTATTTCACGTGAAAAATATGAAATTCCCATTTGAAAAAATAAAGTTTGTATCGCCACAGGACATACCTGGGATGTCATAAAAAAAAAAAAAATAGAGGAAAACATAGTTGTCATGGTAACTTACAAATATAAAACAATCAAAATTTTAGCATTTTCACGACCAAAAATGAGGGTGAGTATCCTAAACGAAACACCCTGTATAGTTGTTCTGACAAATTTCATTTAGTTATAACTGAAATGATTAGAATGTTTAATGTGTTTTCTCACATATTTTTAAACAATGATAAATATGTATATTGTGATTCAATTGGTATAATAATATACTATTATAAATTAATTAATTATATTAGTTAAATTATTAATACTTCAAATTATTTCCTAAAAGCCTCATAAATAGTACTAGGAAAATTTAATGTTATAATTTATAGATATTGTTTTATGATTAAGCTATTAAAATATATTTATCTATTAATTTTTATTTCAGCTATCTAATACTTTTTATTATAAAAACTAAAAGAATCTACGTGAAATGCTTTCCTTTATTTATGTATACCCTGAAATAGCACATACATTGTAATATCATAAAATATTTAAATTCATTAAAATGCGAATTTCTTGGTTACTGTATAGTGAAACAGAACGAGGTTAGGTACATTAGTATTGAGGTGTGTTTCAAATTGCCTAAATATTTTTATTTTAAAACGGTCGGTTTACTCAACTTAGGTAATTTTTGGTATTTTAGAATATATTAGTTATTGAATATCATATACAATTTTAGTTCAATAAAACTATATTATATTAGGGTAATTTACTTAAAAATTAAATATATTAAAGTATCAACGTATATTAATTGTGGTGAATATTGTATTTGCATGGCGTATATTATTTGAAAACTAGTACCAGGTTCATAAAGGTAATCCAAATTAATTAAATTTTATTATTGTTATATTAATATATGACTGTATATTATCCGAAAGGAGCCAAATAAAAAAGTGTTTTTTCCTTTAATGTCAAACATAAAAAACATTTATTTAAGACAATATGGATCTCGTTATTTAAATATATTAAGCGAATTAAATACATAGGACTGGACATGATGTCTTCCCAATATCTGATGTTCACTTTGTAAGTCAACAAGGAAGACACCACAGTCTACCGTATATGTGTATAGAAATCAATTATAAAAATATTTGTGTATTATGTACAGTGACGGTCAAATGGGGAGGGGGGAATATAGTTTCTTTTTTAATATACAACCGCCACTGATTATGTATACATTATAGCAAGAATTTGACTTACCGATAGTGTAATAATTTTATCGAATAACATCACAGTTGGCATATGAAAATCGAATACAAAATACTGAAAAAAAAAAAAATTTATAATAATTATAATTATGAAAATTGATAAATAAATATTGAACAAATAGAAAATGTTAATCAATACTGTTAAATATTATAATTGTTAGTACCACATTATTGGTAAAGAACTAATTTTACATCGTTCTAAACAATAGAAAACTGCACAATAGTTTTTAATAAAAAAAACTAATCCCAGAGATTATCTACAACATTATACACAATGAATGTTATAATTAATGATGAGAAAATAACGAGTTAAAAATTATCTTGCAAATACACAAAATGTACTGGATACAATAAGGGGTAAAAATTACTAATGGCTTGACAGTGGACAAGCTTGGTGAAACCAAAAGCTATTTATACGCATGATGCTGAAATAGAATCCGGCCAGAAAGAAAGATTGTGATATGAGATTAGAAGACGTATCATTTTTGGATGAAGAGACAGATTCGTGAGGAGGAGTAGTTGACAGGGAGAGGTAATACGATTAGGCATTGGATGTACGACGAGATGATTTTATAGTGGCCGATAGCTTTTTGATATTTAATATTTCAAATTATAAATTTATAATGTATATATATTATAAATCTTTAAAATATTACTATTCAATTTACTATAATATTAAGCGGAAAAAAAAATTAATTTAAATGTTTATTTGAATTTAAAATTACATTTATGTTCCATAAAAACATGTAGTAAAATATTTAAATAAAAAAACATTTATAGATATTATGTAATTAATAGATAATTAAAGGGAGAAGTAATATTTAAATTTAAAATTGGAAGTTATTTAAAATTTATATTTATTAATAATTTCACTTTAATCACAAGTCCAGTTTAGTTTGATATGATAATTCATAAAATCCAACAAATACAATTAACAACCCTCGATGGTTCGTTGAAAACATTTCATTATTTAATAAGATCCATGTAATCATTATTCATACTTTATTTTAATTCTAGATTATTTACTTTACCAGTGTGCCATTTTCATTATCGATATTTTAAATCTGTTTGAAATAACTGTAAAATTTATTTTGAACAAACTTATACCTACGTCATAAAAGGCTATGTGGCCAATGTCCCCTTTAAATGTATTTTATACTTTATTTATAACAGCATCATTATTTTGTTATTATTCTTTATGACATTATAATTCCTACATTAAATCCTGGCTTATTGTCGAGTGGGATTATAATATTTAATTTTCATCTTCCTCGACTTATAAACATAGAATTACGTTATTTATTTAACTTTTTCTCGCGCTAATCATTAGTGTTGCTTGAATTATTCATCATTTTATTAAGATAATTCGATCATACAATTCAATATTAAACAACTAAAAGTCCCAAATTCTAAATTGATGTTATACTAGCTGCTTATTAAGAATCTTTCAAAAAAATGAAAGTGTTTAAACTAAAAGTTAAAAATGTCATCAAATTATATCGAATTATTTTTTAATAAAATTTAAATTTTTAAGTAATTTTATAATTTGTGTATATAACACTAGTTTGATTAAAATATTTTAGAAAACTACAAGACATCTATCCAATTCCAATAAGTACATATATTAGTTGTTGATAAATTATATTATAAAAGTACTCGTTGAATATTTCAAGTCGCAATGATTAATGGGTAGTATGTACTATTATTAACATAATAAAATAACTGATATTGTTTATTGCAAATTCGTGGAAATACCCATGAATTATGTATGAATTTTTTGAAATACTCGATTTGAAGTCACAGTTTTGATTTACGTAGATTTTCTACCTACTTTTAACGATTTTTTCAAATTTTTTTATTCTTTATTTTTTATATTTTAACGGAGGACTAAGCAGGAACTGTTTGTCATAATACTTCCGCTTGGCTACTAATTTAAATAATTATAACCATATACAGTGGTGTACACAAACATTTACAATTGGAGGAGAGTGTTACATTTAAAAATTAAATTTATATTCTTTTAACCATTTTTATATATTTATAAACTAATGAAAGATCATAGAGGGTAAGGGGGTTAAACACTTTCCCTACCCGGGGAGTGTATGTCACTGACCGTATACTTATATTCTTTTAGATTCTGAATGGAGTGATGGAATCTATTGATTTTACAATATGTGTGTTTTTTTTTTTTGTGTCTGAGTACAGGATTGTTGGTAGTAAAAATGCTTCGATTTTCTTAAAATTTTCTGAAAGAAAAATGAATGTAGAAGGGACTTGAGTGAGTCAAAAATCTAACTTTTTCAATACTTTTTTAAAAAATTGAAAAAAACGATAAAAAAATTACGAAAAAACAGGAAATTTTACGAAAAATCACGTTTTTACAAAATACATTTTTTTAAAATACTCTAACTCAAAAATGAAAAACCGCAACAACTTGAAATTTACACCAAATTTTTATATTGGCATTATCTATACATACTTAAGTTTTCAAAGTATTTTGACATATTTTGACTTATTTATAGACAATTTAAATTTTCGATTTTTGTAAGTTTTTTTTTTAAACATCTATAAAATTTAATTGGCTGACCAAAAATTCTTAAAAATTTAATACAAGATTTATAACAAGTTAAAATTATTGTCACTAAAAAATTTCGGAGATTGTTTCATTCAAATTTTTTTTATAAGCCCATAAAGCTCAAATTTCTATAAAATGTGTCAAAATCACGATAATATGCAAGTTATTTTGTAGATAAAAATTCATAAAATTTATTCTGTTCATACTTAAGGTTCAAAATTTTAACACTAGGTTATCCATAAGCTACTCTTCAAAAATTTTTAAAAAAATTTCTACTGGATCAAAAGAAAAAAATGTTATGAACGTTTGAAATTTAAATTTTTATGAAATTGCATTATAATTCAATTTAAATATAAAATACTATATTATTATATACACATTTTAGACAAACATATTAACTCCGTTCAGAATTGTTATTCGTATACAATGATATCCAATGATATCCATCATTGCATTCAAATATAACAAATCCATTCTAATAATGACCTATCCTATAAACGAGGTACACTCCACCCCCAACTGTACAGCAAAGCGAGGCCCACCCGTTTTTTAATTATGGTGTACGTATGACAAAACAAGGATTATTATATTATTGAAAATATTTAAATAAACCCAACATACTGACCATAACAATATAACTGTTATAAGGTGTCAATAAAATCATGATTACTTTTTTTAACTTTAAATTAATATTTTGCCGAGAGTTATCGCTTACATTATAATATGTATATTTTATACAGAAGTAATTCTTGCCCAACCAGCGTGAAATGTTCGTTTCAAACGTCAAAAACACTTACATTTCAATATACTATTATCGCGGGCGTTGGGCTTTTCTCCGTAGTATACAATGCGTATTTAATCCATCTCTTTCGTTTGTCCATTCATTTTCATGACAGGAATACTTAGAGATCGCGTTGTTTTTTACATTCGCATGCATTCAAAACAAAACGAGTTATGCGAACCGACATATAGTGGCATCTTGTTCACAACTAAATCAATTGTTTATCCGACGAAACATTTTACTAAATGAACCTTTCAAAAGAGCTACAAGTTGATAATCGATTGATATAATATATTATAGTTCTACAGGTAGATATTGCTAGATTTGAATCGAATGTATAAGGTAATCTAATGACATTTCATAAATTGCAACAATTGTATCATCTTCAATTGAAATATACAGTTCTATAAAATTACTTGCTATTTCGTATAACATATTAAGTCTTACAGGATTTAAAAATATTTTTTTTTTTTTTGATTCATAAATAAAATTAAGTATTAACACATAATTTGATACATATTTAGCTATAGCAATGAGTTAGTATTTTATATATTTTTTTTATAGTTACGTTATAGAATTGAGGACGTACAGACATATAGTGTTTTTCATACTCATATTATATTATAATTGCTTTTTTTTTAAAAAAAAAAACATAAATTATCTTTTCGTAACAATAATATTCAGTCACATTATTCAATATATATAGGTAAGAAGGATATTTAAAGTAAGTAACATTATTTTTACTTTTTATGTTAATTAGCACAATGACGTCCGATGTTGTATATTATTTTGTGGGGGGTCTCTTCGACTACTAGAATATTTCACACTTTCACAGCCAACTTTTCATTTATCTCAACTTAAGACCAATATCTTACAATTTTGTCTATCTCTTAATGCTAACACATCGTTTTTAACTGTATCATCCTTCCTCATTTTCTATCATTTCAATGGTCTTTCTTTTATCAAGTTTTGTTCTATCAAAGCATTTTGTAGCGAGTTTCAACTTCTCATTGCACTGTGATTCCTTTATTTTTATTATCACCAACATTTTCTTTTCGTTATATTATATCTATTATTTTCCACTGATACATCAAATCAAGTACAAGAAATATACTATAAATGCTTAAACTAATGTTTTATCCATTCATACCATTACAGCCATTGTAATCATTGTAGGACTAAATAGCAGCTTTTAATTAATTAATAACAAATATAAAAAATTTATGGACAATTTTTACGCGTCAGGTATTTTCGGTTTTTTGCACAAAATATGAAAATAATATGTATTTTGGAAAAGACCAATGAAAGAAAACAATGAGTAGCTAGTGTGGATACGGTTAGAAGCGTCTACGGAATTTTAATTGAAATTTGAACTAATATAACGTACTACGTACTTATAACACATACGACATACCTATAATCTATAACGTACTTATTATGTACCTTTGTAATTTTAAAACATTTTTAATTGAACACATTTTTTTGTACTATATTGTTTGAAAAAATAATTCGGAACATAATTATATTTTCCATTGATGCCCAGATGGCGGATACGATTACGTTCACGCGTCTCGCACTCGCAAGTATGCAACCCGTGGTATACTTTTGTGTATTAAATACTCTTAATACGAAAATAATATTATAATATTGCGCATAATTATAGGTAGGTTACCTAGGTAAAAACCTACCTCATTGTAGTAAGGGCAATTGGTGCTTTCTTTGACGCTCGTGTATTTTTTCACTTCACCGACTTGCACGCAAACCACGGGGTCCATATTTAAACCTGCCAGCTGCCTGGCTTCGATAATTGTAACACAAACTTGAAAATCCTGTGATTTGAGCGCATTTTGGGTTGCGTTCAGTTGATCTTTGTGTTTTAATGGCCTGAAAAAATAATAAATAAATACTGAGCATATTTTTTTCTACAGTTTTCAGAATTTTTCTATAATTCTACTTGTTTAGTAACTTACTTTCTCGGTTTAGGTGAATATTCGGCGTTGAGGGAATTAATGGATTCATTGTCCGATGATAGGTCACTTGTCTCTGTCGCGTGGCCCTTATGGTAAGTAATCACAGCCATTTTCGCACTATCATCACTGTCCATCAATGCCTCCTTATCTTGTGAATTTCTCTGTTTACCCATTCTCATTAAACTTTTAACGCCTTTTTTGAACATCGTTCCGCGGCTGTGAAAATGAAACACCAATGAATTTCATATGTACATCGAATAGTATAACAATATTTATAAATTCATATACAAAAACATGTATAATAATATTATAATATTATAAATGTATATAAAACACGAAAAGATTCAAATTAAAGAGATAAAATATTCTTATTATAAATATATTTTTAAATAACTATGAACTTATTTAATACTTTTTTGGAAAATTGTATACTGACAAGTAACTATACATTAATTTTCAAGATTATCAAATTTACTTTAAACTAAGAAATAAAATAATAATTCTGTCATGAAATAAACCGTATACTTTTATTTTCATATTGAAATTTGAGTTGATACTTTAAAGAACACGTGACATGTTATTATTGCCGTACCTACTATACTAATACGAAACCATTTAAAATGCTTGCATGTGTCAGTAAACATACAGAAACAATATTGTGCTATATTCTCACGTTTGATAAACACTTTGGTTAGGACGGTTAGGTAGTTATTGAAGTGAGATTAAAAGCACACAATGTACACACAATTTTCACCTTTGTAATGGAAATGTCACGTTAACAAAAATATCAAAAACTCTATTTGACTGCGTGAAACTTGACAAGGAACAAATCATATAAAATGATACGAGTTGAAGTGAAATTTGCATGTTTTGAGGTGGTTAATTTTGAACGGCAATATTTGTTTAAATGTGTTGTTGTAGGATGTATCGAAATAATATTATGTTTCATCGCATTAGAGCAATATCATATTTATACATATTTATTTAGATATTTTTCCATTGAATGCGTTTGAATTCCTTCACCTGGTTAATATTCAATGAATCAGAAAATTGGATGCATAACTGAATTGTAATTCCGTTGAAATTTGTTAAAACTGCAATGTTTGAAAATCGTATACGTCATAATGATGATATTACATAAATTAATCATTGTAAGACAACTTTACTGTTATGTAAATTACACCTTATGTAAATTTCAAATTACAACACATCTACCCCAAATTTAAGTAGATACATATATGAGCAGTTTCTTTCGATCAACATGATATCTCTACGAAATTTGACTCAATTAAAAAGTTTGGAAGTGAACATTTGAATTTCCAATATTTTCAACTATTATTTTTGCGCATGACAATGTTATTAAACAGTACAACTTTACAACAATATTAACAACTCATAATACCAAATTACCAAACAGAATTCGTTTTTTAATTCAATAAAAAATATATGTAAAATAAATTATTATATGTTAAACAATATTATTAAAATATCGACTGTAATATGTTTGTTTTTTGGATTATGAGGGATGTTTAAGTTATTCATTCAACAAAATATTAATTTTTGACATACATTTTTAAAAGTTACACTATGGATAATAGTCGTATTAGTTAAATATCTCAAAAATTTCCATACTGCACCTCTATTATATAATGATTTAAATGCCACTTATATTTTGATGCAGCTAATAAGTAATAATGAATACATTTTTAAAATCACAAAGCCTTTTTAAATAAAATTGTTTTTCAAATACAAATTACCATAACGTGTCACTAAAAAAAGTTAGTTAAGCCTATTATACATTTTTTCTCTGATTAAAACCTTCGAAAAAAAAATATTATTTTTTATTTGTAAAAAATGATGTTTTGGATAAGGTTGTTGTAGAGTACCATAGGTTTTTTTATTTTAAAATTATACAGTTGAATTAATAAAACCTTGAAAGCTCAAAATTTGATTTCCTTAGGTTATTTATTTTCAAATATGTTTGGTTGGTATTGTAATCAAAAAAAATCTCTGAACTATTCAATAATAATAATTAGTTAATATTTGTTTGAAATAGTTAATTTTTAAGTTGTTGAAGACATTTCAATTTCAGGCAAACTAAGCTTACTAAATATAGTTTTAAAGTATTATACTTTCATATAACTAGGATTAGGTTTAGAGAAATAATTGACTATCGAGTTTATTATATAAATCACCAATCACATTTTTTATGGAGTAAATATAATAGAAATATAATAAAAATAAAAATATTTTTATGGGTTAAAAAAGAAGATAAAAATAAATTACATGCGATGATCAATCATAATTGATCGGAAAAACGAATCTATTTTTTAGTACACAATAACGTTGAAACATCTCACGAATTGATTTTTGTTCACATAGATAGTAAAATAAGTCTTCTTTGTCCATTTATTGTTTACTTAGATTTTAAAAGTATATATTTTCAAATCCATCCTATCATTATTGCAGTTGATGACGACGGTTCTGTATTTAAATAATTCAACGAAACGATGCACACGTGTTTTCTGACATACATTTAACAATACTACGTCGTTTCGCGTTACCGCCTAATAAATCGGTGCATATGCATGATTATTACGGATGTTTAAAAGGTCCTCATATACGGAGTGCTACCGAGCTAAATGATTAAATTCTCTGTAGAACGTGCGTACGTTAATACACCGATAGAATATGTAATATCACAAGGGGCATCGCTCATTTGCGCCAAAAAAATTAATTAATTTTGGGTACAGCGCATTTGCGCCAAAATAAAAAAGCTATGTTTTTTCCAACATCCCATTTGTGCCAAATTTACCTGCGTAAACATTTTATATTAACGACTTGGTTAATTATTATATTTAAAGACTTAAAATAAAGTTATTTTTATAAGTTTATAGATTTTAAAGCTTTGTAGATTATTGTATCGAAAGATAAAAAAACAAGTTATATATCAGTTTTATTATGTTAGCATAAAACGATCTACATTTCACTACTTCTAAAAACGAAGATTTTTTATTTAATAATGACGAATTATCTAATATAATTATATTTCTATGCCATGAAACTTTAAAATCTATAGACTTATAAAAATAACTTTATTATACGTTACAGGTATACGTTTTAAATACGTCTTTAAAGTATAAGAATTAACCAAGTCGTTAATTTAAAATGTTTACGCAGGTAAATTTGGCGCAAATGGGGTGTTGAAAAAAACATACCTTTTTATTTTGGCGCAAATGGGCTGCACCCAAAATGAATTAATATTTTTCGTTGCAAATGGGGAACACCGATCACAAGTGCACCGGGCAAGCGATAATAATAATAATTCACGATATTATAATTTTGTGCGAAACAATTAGACATGTATATAGTTCCAATCAAACCAATCGAATCCGCAGTATTTATATACGAGGTGCGGCGTGGGAGCATGTCGGAAACATCGTCCTTCAATATTCGGTCGTTTCGCGAACAGGTACATATTTTATAATACACCGGATATTGCACAGAAACAGAACATGATTGACGTTTGACGTCTGCGAAAGGGTTGCGGCAGGACTGGAATATCGGAACGATCGGAACTCGCGACCAAACTTTACGCATAAATATGTATATAATATATCCGCGTCTCGTGTTCTACGCGGCGTTTAGTCAATCAAACGATATTGACAGTGGTGGCGGACTCACCTTTTCCGTTCGGCTCCACCGCCGTCTTTATCCGAACCGAACGAGCTGTACCGGAACAATCCTTTCTTGTTCGTCCTGCCTCGTCCTGCACCGTCCTTCGCGGTTTCCACGACGTCGTCGTCGTTCTGTTTGTACTCACCCATCCTCCGGTTGTCGATGAACGTCCTCTCCAGGTTCGCGATGTTTTTCTCCACGTCCAACAGCATCTGCCGTTCGTCCGTCGACTCGGTGGGCGACTCAGGCCGCGAGCTGAACACCGACGACGTCCGATTCCGAGTGTCGCTGCCGTTTGACAACGAGTACTCGATGTCTAAATCGATCGTGATCTGTGCAGACAAACGGAAATTTTATATTTTCATTTGACACCGGGTGACACACACATCGGTGAAACAGTTTTTAGGGGATTGGATATCGCTTGCGCGACGTAACAACATATACGCGCGTATTATTTTTGTCCACCGATAATGGTCATCAGCGTTTTAAGCACGCACATCACGAACACGCCACAAAATCTACATCTACTAGCTCATATTTTCGAATCGAAAATTCAACGAAAATTGAACACGTTGATTTGTGCTTGTACATAATGATACATCTAACAATAATGTTGGTGCTACCCTGGGGTACATAAAATCGACATCGCGGGGAAATCAATCGTAAGTATAACAGAGATCATAATGTTTTTTGTAAATCCATAATTATATAGGTGCATCGAGCAAATAATACTACTCGATCCGTACACCGCTCTTGAATGGAATGACAACGATAAGTTAAGGACCGGACACGTTACGTCGATGTATTGTTCCGAGTAAATTACATAGAAATATTCGCATTGATCGTTGATACTGACAATATGTAGAGCAATATCTTGACGTGAAATTGAGATTCCTATATAGAGAGAAATAATAATGCTAACATTACACTAGGCGCGTGATACATGTAGATGGTTAACCGTGATACTGGATACACTTACATTATTTTCATTATTATATAATATCATGTGATCATTGTCGGTCATAAACGTTTAAAGTTTAGAGATAGGGCCGAGAGAATAAAATCTCACACACACGCCGTTTAAGTGATCGAAAACAATATTATGGTTATATATTATTCAACAATGTTATAAAGTGAGTGATAAAAACATTCCACTCTATCAAAATAATTATTGGACAACACGGTTTGATTTTTTTTCCGCATGAGTGACTATGACGTTTGAGGATTAAAATTGTTAATCCAACGAAGAACTTTAAGTTTTTTGAGTTATGTATTTTTTAAAAATTTTATTATAGAAACAATAGTTTTGTAACCTAATATAGATTGAATTTTCGTCATATCAAAATATTTTTTAAGCCTCTTTGAGAATATTTTTCGAAATTAACGATATATAATATCATCAAAAACATGGATGGCTTGTATACAATTCTATAGTTGTGTAAACAGATATTATCGATGGGTATTTCAAGAACGTAAATTACATTTTCAATACAACGTATATTGTGCATTTTTGTTTTATCTAGATTTTATCTAGAAATACCCAAGCAATTCTATTCAAATCAACCTGAATTTATTTGCATAAATAGATTATATTATTTAAACGCATCAGATTTATTTATCGTTTATCAATCGAAGTGTATTAGGTATTATTATTATTATTTTTATATCATCGAAATTTTTTCGTTTTTGGTTTTACGACTATATAGTTTTGAAATCTTTTTGTGTTAACCTGTGAACACGAAATTCAAATTCTGGAATACCATCTTATTTACTATGTGCAAGTATACCGTCTATTGATTTTTAAATGGATATTTCGTTTTAACAATAGGTATATTTTGTTCGATTAACTGTGTTTTGTCATAATGCAAAACACTGCTGTTTATTTGAAACAACAGTTTTATACAAATTCACTGTTTTCAAGAATAATTAATTGTCAACCAGAAAACTAAATTATATCACCGTCAAATAAAATGAAAAATAACCGTTTCACATTGTGTTCATTACATAATGCATTTGTGTAGGTAATATATATTTTAAACAGTGGATTAGAGAAACACTCAAACTTAATGGATATGGACTTGATTTTAGATTAATAACCAATTACAAATGAAAATATACCGATTCTCCATCTAAGCAAGGGACGTAGAAGGTATATCTATCTGTGGTAGATACAATCTGAAACTTGTAAGGACACAACTTTTATTAAAACGAATAATTTAACTGAGTTAAAGATATATTTCAACGTGTATGTTTACATAAGCATAATATATTTTACGAATAATAACTTAATTTTAAAACATCAGTAAGTATTCTAGTACGAATTTTATTGGCTAAAAATAATACTGTATTATTTATTGAAAAACGGTATCTTGCAAATAATGCATTTAGAACATTAAAGAACTATTAAGTATACTATTTTATAATTATTTATAAGTATGAGGAAACACCCATATCAATGTTATTCATTATTATCCTAATGGATTGAAAAGTTCAGTATGCCATGTTCACGGAGAAATTGTTATAAATTATTATAATTTCATAAAACCAAAATATTACTGTTTATAATGTAAAACATTATTTATTTTGGTTTTTTCACATTTTTCTAATTATTTTCTCCCATGAACAATGTGTAATTTATTAAAAATAATTATTATAGCTTTATTTATTAAGTAATTTATACATTAGTATAATAAAGGTCTTTGAATATTTACTTATATTTAAATTTAAGCACATATTTAATGGTTTTAAAAAAGTTACTTTAGAGTAAACATTAATTACCTACATTAAGTAAATTATATTACTCTTATATTAGTTTAGTTTTTAAGAAATAAGGAAAAAATATTAGATGCATTTTACAACTAAGAAAAAAGTTTAAAAACAGCTTCTACCGAAATAATATTTTTGACTTGTTTTCAAATGGGAAATTTATAAACAATTATTTAAAAATATGGGGAGTATTTACTTTTTTGGTAATATATTAATTGTGTGATATTTTAAATAAATTAGATTTACATTTTACAAGGTACAATTTATTTGGTATTAATAAAGTTAAACCATTTACAATTCCCATTGATTATTATTTCAATAAACAATTTTCTAATCCCTATTCAAAAACTAAAATTAATTTCACGTGTTCAAACTTTTTCCAGAGTCACAGGAATAGTTTTTCTAAAATAAGCACAGTGTTTAACCTTTTGTAAAATGCAATTAAATGGTATCACGTATAATTTTAAATAGTAGTTGGTTTAGTTAAATTACACCAAGAAGAAAAATGGAAAAAGTTCACACTAGGTTTTGTCTTTTAAATACATATCTCGTCTATTTGATTATGTATTTTTCTTATCAATATTGTTGTTAGTTTATAATGTATAAGGTTTGATTGTTTGTTAAAATCATAGGGCGGCCGCAAAGGTTCAAAGTAAATAAAAAATGTAATGATAGTAATTCATAGTAGATCATCGCATGATAGTCTTATCGATGCCTAAAATCTTGAAAAAAATGGTCATAATAATTAATTTCACATATAAATATTTTTTTAATGTAAGATACCATATATTTAAAAAATTTTGTTCAACAGTGTATAAAACACTAATGGAAATGGCGTGTATTCTTAACAACGATATTTTAGTAAAATACCTTAATGTCGGTGTAAAAAAAAATATATATGAAATTAGTTGCGCGGCAGTATAGGTGCACTTTCCATTTGAGATTGGGATTAGCAACATTATAAAATATAATATATCATAATTAGAAAACTTTATTCAAGAAAAAAAAGTAGGTATATACATATATTGAAACTTTTTAATAGACAATGAATAACATATCATCACCAAAAAACTGAAAAACCACTGTTATTCAAAGAAATAATTTTGTTTGGTTTTATCTATGCAATATCAAAACCTAGTTACTTCTAAAAATAATTTAATTTAATTCTACATTTATAACACCGTTAAAATGCCGCTCTGGAATAAAACATTAATTTAATTTTTTTAATTTACAGCGTTCCTTGTAGCCACAAAACTAAATTCTAATTCAAAACAATATTTTTCTACAATATGTGAAAAAATATATTTCTGTTTAATTTAGGGTGGTCCTTAAATGGTAATTTTTTAAAAAAAATTATACTTCTTAGGTTAAATCCCTATATTGGTTCAGTTAGGTATAAAAATGAAATATTAGAAGTTTCAATACAATCGGAAAAAGTTAAGCCGTGTCACAAGAGCCCCATACTTATTTATTTTTGATTTTTACAAATTATTTTATATTATATTTATATTATAGTATACAAAATATTAGTCAAGTATCCATTTTCACTAAAATAATACTTTAATGATTACTTATATACTATAGTCTATAGTATATATGTTACTGTGATTGTCCGCAATTGTGAATCCTGGTGAATGTCGTCATACACCAAGTCATTGGTGAATGTTGAAAAATTAAAATAATACAGACATTTACTAGTGGATGTTGACATTTACGTTAGGATTTTGGTCAATGTTGACATACACAACATGATTTTGGTTAATGTTGACATAGGTAAATTACCTATTAAAAGTACATTATTAAAGTACTATAGTTGAATATATATTATATTATGAAGTAGAAACAACATATTGTATTTAATTAAATCAAAAAAATTATTACTATTATTATTAAACAATATTATACTATATTATATTTGTATTATTATTATTAGGTATTTAATTACTAATTACTAATTTATTTATTACAGCATGAAAAACTGTACTATATTATATTTGTATTATTATTAGGTATTTAATTACTAATTACTAATTTATTTATTACAACATGACAAACTGTCATGAAATTGTGTACTACATAAAATGCCAATATTTCTACATTTACACTTTTTTGTAGTACACTTTGTTTTACAGTTACATCTTGGATATCCTTGCCCACCAATTATAGAATTTGATGTAGAAGCTTCTCTTATGGAAATTTGTTGATCCCTTTGTACATCAGTGATTGATATTAAATTTTCTTTACACACTGAGAACTGGTTTCTGGTGTATAATCGATTTATAACACCGTTTTTGGTAGCTAATTTATAAAAATCATTATCTACACTATCTAATACGACAACTAAAATATTTCGAGGATCCATTTTATTACGATCAACATCTGGAACTCGAATACGGACAGTTTCTCCAACATTAGCCGGCTGAAACTTTTGTTTTGAAGTTCGCAACATTTTGACAGCTTGTACTTGAAGATTGGTGATTGCTATTCAAAGTTATTTTTTCTTTTCTTCTAGAAATTAATTTATCTACAAATTAGGTGATTTGAATAAATTAAGTTTCGTTTACTAGTTTATCTATTAACAGTTAATACGTACTTGATATTTTTTTTTCGTGTTGTTCGTCATCACTCGACTCTTGTAAATTTTCTCGATCAATGTTTTCAGAATCTGTTAATCATTTTCAAATTTTTATTACTAATTATTTATTTTTAATGATTTTTTTATACTTGATACCTGTATTATTATTTTCATGTTGGTCATCATCATTTGACTTTTGACTTTCTCGATCAATGTTTTCAGAATCTGTTAATCATTTTCAAATATTTATTATTAATTATTTATTTTTAATGAATTTTTTATACTTGATACCTGTATTATTATTTTTATGTTGGTCAGCATCATTTGACTCTTGACTCATATTTTTGATTATGTTTTCCAAATGCTCTTCTGATTCAAGTTCATGTACTTTGTCTCGAGGAAGAGAAGACGAAAACAGACCCATTTTGACTTTTGTGCCAAACATAGCTTCATACGGACTTTGCTTTATACCTTCGTGGTATGCTGTATTTTTTATAAATTGAACAAAATATAGACCATTCGCCCATTTATATGTATTATTTTCGTACATCCATGCTCTTAATAGGTTTTGAATATCTTGATTTGCTCTCTCTATTGAACCTTGTGTTTGGCTATGGCGTGGTTTGCCATACACTATTTTTACATCTTTCCACATTAAACACAATTCTATGATTATTTTATTCACGAATTCCCTACCGTTATCAGAATGCAAAATATTTAGTGCCCCGAAAGTTAAAAATATATGTAACAAATTATGGACAACCTCTTCCGTAGTTTTAGATTTTTTTATAGCTGTAGTTGTATACATTTTGTCAAATGATCTTGATAATTTAAAATAAATTTGTATTCTCCATCTTTACATGTTTGCATATCAACAAGATCTATTTGGCATCGAGAACTAAACTCTGAACTTATTATAGGCTTCACCAAAATACCTTTTCTAGGAGCTTTTTGTTTTGTTTGACATTGAATGCACAAACTCAAATACAACATAACAATTTCATATGTAATATTTTTGCACTTGCATTGCAATTCATTAATCATCCGAGTACGTCCACCGTGGCCATTTTGAATGAGTGTTTGTTGAATAATATCAAATAGCTCTTCATTTTTTACATAATATTTTATATTTGTTTCTCCTGGTTTTAAAGGAACTACTAGTTTAATACTCCCGAGTATATTGAAAACATCATACTGCTTTAATCGTCGATAGTCATTACGTTGGTTATTAGATTTATCTTTTGAAATATTCACTTCACTAATTAAAAATTTATATTTTTCAGCTGATTGAAAAAAAATAATAATTATTTATTTTTTTTAGATATTAAATTATTAAATTTATTATAAAATAATTCGCGCATATTTTCCATTTAAAAAAAAAAAATCGCTCGAATAAAATGTTATTTAAAAAAATATATGTATACTAGGTATGCTGAATGGCAATACCACACTAAACTATAGCAAGATAGCATAACATGGAGGTTATCCAGATATAATAAGAGTAATTGGGTAAGGTAATAAAACATTTTATCGAAAATATCAATTTGTACAATACTTTATACTGCATAGGTACTATATAGTATAAGATACTGTTTAATAATTGTGACCCTTCCGTTATTCCTAAATTAGATTAAATAATATCGGCATTACCAACATTCACCAATATCATTGTATAAATGTCGACATTCACTAGTGAATGTTTACTAAATCACAAATTTAATCAATAAGTTAACATTCATCAATGACTTTAGTATATGAAGACATTAACCAGTGATTTTCAGCATTCATCAACTGCGGTCATTCATGGTAATATATATATACAGTATGTTAATTAATTGGAAAATCAGTAGTTATTACTCCTGATAAAATGCAGATATTGAAGTTCCGTTTTTTATTAACATAATACGTGACTTACAGCCCATCTTTTACCATGGCTAAAAAAATCCAAAATTCAAAATCGACAAAAAAATTTTGAAATTTGTTGATTTTTTAATGAATGAGAGTATTTAATATTTTGAAAAAATACAGCAAATTATAAAGTCATACGGTTTTTTGATTTTTTTTGGTAATTGTATTAATTACTGTTAAACATCTTCAATTTCAGCAGCTATTTATGTCCGTATTAATTTAAATAAAATTTTAACATTTTATTTTAACATTTATGGATAATGTAGGTGCCTAGATTTTTTTTAACTTCATTTACATTAGTTTTAATTTCATTTTAATTTTTTCGTAAAATAAGTTTTAAAATTAAATTCACAATATCCGATAACGTAGAAATGGTATTTATTTATTTTGAAAATAATAAAAGCCATAGAGTCAAAGAGTAAAATCTACTCATCTGCATTATCCAGAAATAAAATTTTAAAATTATGATATCTAGGTAAATAGTAATGACACCGCAGTGACTTCAATAAAGTATAATAAATTAATATTGTTATTATTATCATTATTTAGGTAGATAATTTTAAATATTTTAATGCCAATTATAATTTAAATATCACACATTTTAACGTTTTATCAGATAATTCAAGGTTTAATTTAAACTGAAATGAAGTTAAAATGTAATTAAAATTAATATGAACATAAATAGCTGCTTAAATTGAAGATATTTAACAATAACCAATACGATTACGAAAAAAATCAAAAAACCGTATGATTTTACAATTTGCTGTGTTTTTCGGAAATATAAAATGCAATTTCATTCATTCAAAATTCAACCGATTTCAAATTTTTTTTTCTCTTAGTAACTTATAAGTAATTCTACAATGTGGCAATTTCGAAAATTTATCAAAATTTTTTTTGAAAAATCAAAAAAAATTTTCTGTCAATTTTGGATTTTGGATTTTTTTAAGCATGGTAAAAAAATGGGCTGTAAGTCGCATATTTTGTTAAAAAAATCGGAACTTCAATATCTGCATTATATTAGGAGTAATAACTACTGACTTTCCAATTAATTAACATACTGTATATATTATATATTATACTCAATTTATTTATATCATTTAACTTTTTTACTTTATAGATTGATTACTTTTTGATCCTTTTATTTTATTTTTGACATATATCTCGATATTAATTGTTTATTTACAATTTTTTATACGTCTATAATGCATAAAAAGATGTATCATACTATCATTATATTATATAGTATAAGAATAAATTGAATTATAAAACTTCACTTAATTTAAGATTTTGTACGGAACGCGGGAGCTAGGAGCCATATTTTTCACTATTATGTGTTTTATTATATTTTAGAACAGAGTTACATTCCGGAATGTGAAATAAACTTGTAAACTTTCATATAAATTGCAGATTGAACACAGATTATACTTTAAATGGATTATTTTTAAAGTTTGGATAAAATCTTGAAAAATTTTTAAAAAAGTAAAGAAATTCAAGAATGTATCATATAAATATTCAATTAGATGATAGACATTTTTGGATAAGATAACATTTGACTTGTAAGTAGCTACTAAACATTTAGTTTAGATGTTTAGTGCAATTATTGATACATTGAAACGCGTGACAAAATTCAATAATACTTCAAAAGTCTAATCTGAAATCTGATTAATGATTTCAGTGTCTGATGTATATATTCGTTTTCATGACTTGTTTAATCTTGGTTTAATTTATTTGTATTAATATCTTATATAGTAAAATTTTGAAATCGAGAAGACTGTGATGGACATATAGGCACTTGGTGAGTCATTGTTCTTGAATTTTGCACTATGTGCGAAAATTAAAGAGGATTATAATAAATAAGCGAACTAACAGTTTAAAAATCAATCTAAAATTTTTCTGCAAAGTCCAAAATTGTTTATACGTTGAGGATTTCATCTTATATAACTACAAATTAATACATCGTATCTATTAAAATACACAATAAATTATAATATTTTTATATTTTTATTTTATATTGTGTGGTGTACTGATGTATGTACATGTACATTAAAATAATTTGGGTAGCTTCTTGAGTACAGCTTAATATTAACATTAATAGTACCAAATTGATTTTCATTAATATTTAACTTTAAGATTATGATTATAGTCAAGAAGTTCAACTCTAATCTATTGACATCATATCGTGATGGAATAAGTAGGGTTAGTTGATTCACACCTGTAAAATCAAATTTTATTAGTACTTCATTTTAAGCAACGAAAAAAAAATGTATCAAAGAAACCCATTTACGTATTACATTGATTACATTCCTATCAAAAGTCCAATAAACACTGACCTACACTTTTTTGATTAATTTTACATTATTTAAAAAATAATAGAATTATAGATGAATCATATTTTGTTTAGAGGTGCATAATTCTTAAAAAAATTTATGCGTTACTCGTATACATAAATAGTTGATCTCATATAATATGTCATAGTTGAGATTTTATTTACAAAAAAGTATGTTCAAAGAATATCGTGATTTGTGACTGTACAATATCTGAATAATGGTTATTTTTTGATTTTTAATTATTTGAGTATACACAATATGAAAACTTTAATCTTGTTATTATTAAATAATTATATATAACATAAAATAATTGTTATTCGCTTTAAAAATATTATATACTTTTTCCTTACAATAAACTTCCCAGCAATCAACTTCAATTAAGTAAATAAAAATTATTATTTTTTTATTGCAGATACCTTAGATAAAATATAGCAGAACTATTATAAGGAAGTTACTTGGAAATAATTCTTAATTCAACTGTTTTCATCGTTAAATATATTCATTTCACGAGATAAGCACAATAATACTTTCAAAAGTTTATAGGGCTAATTTTTAAAAAATAAGTTGTACCGTATAAATTTTGATCCCGGATGCGTTTGCATATATTTACATATTTATGGGTAGATTATTAGATTGGGAACAAATTAGAATTATTTTGTATACCAAGACCTTCAAACGATATGTTTTGCATGATATTTTGGAGTTTTAATATTTGTATTATATACATTATTAAGGCATAGTAATAAGCTATTACTAATAACGTATAAAAATACATGTTTTTTTTATTTATTTTATCAAATAACAATATTTTTTAACAAGTTAACTAGATTTAATGTTGACATTGTAATTCAAATATTTTTTATTCTTATTCTAATTTTTAGGTACATATCTAATTAAAAACTTGTTTTTTTAAATATTACAATTATTTTCTTATGGTATTTGTGTTATTCTTATGGTATTTTATTAAACTAAACATGTCCACTAAGATTTTAACATTTTGGTTCTTATAATCTTTTTTCAATAAAACTTCATAAAAGGATTTATTAAAAACTTCAGTCAATCTCAAATATTTTAATCCAATTATCTTCTAAACCCATTTTCGACAAGCTGTCTCATTTACTAAAAAGAAAATGGCTAATGCCCAAAGGGGTTTTCTTTAACATACACTCATTAATTAATAAATTTTCCTTTAGTTTTTCACGTTGGATGGTGTTATTGAGATAGAAACTCAGTTATTTTCTTTTCAGTATTTTCCGTTTTCCGAAAATATCCCTATATGCATTTGGATAGTATTAAAAATTAAGAAAAAATGTAGCTTGGTATATAATTACTACGTTTAGCTTAAATTTTTATATTATTAATATTATAATTATCTTGCAGAGAGATATTAAAATCCATTGATTATTAAATAAAATAATTATTTTAAGCCGATGTATTTCAGGTAAATTAGGATTTTTTAAATATCTAAATGATTATATTATTTGTTAATGTAAATATCTTATAACATACGAATCAATAAACTAATGTAATAGTACGCAGCTTAGCATTATATCTAGAAACTTGATATTTTGCACAGTTTCCTTATACAATGTAGGTGAGCATTAAAAAGGATTTTCGGAAAATCGCATTTTTAAGGGTAGATGAATAAATTATTACTTACCTATATGGCTATATATATATATATATATTTAACAAATTATTAAAATATTTATAACCGTTATAGTAGGCAACTTATACTTAAGAAGGATTAGCTTTAATATTGAGATTATATTCAAAGGGTGTTGCACTCACAATTTATTTTCGCGGGCAACACCGGGTAATTCAGCATGTGAGTTTTTGCTAAAATAATAATTTTCAACTTGGGCTTATAACGAAATTAATTAAAGACAATCAATGATCTACATCTGTATTTAATACTTAGTAAATAAACCATTAAACCCTTACATATAGAGCCGTATAAGTGGGTCTAATTATTATTTATAATAATATAGGAATAACATTTATTACTTATATTATGGTTTAATCTACATATTCAAATGGTGGTACATTATTCGAGCATTTGTAATAAATTACATAATTACGTTTTGATTAAATTAGAAGATAATCAGTTATCTAAATTGTATATTTTCCAATGGTATCTAGATGAAAAATTATAGGTGTTCGGTGTTTGTAGAAAGAATGATTTTATTAAATTGTTTTTTATTGAATTGATAAGTTGATAATAGTTTATAATCTATTGTTCGATGACTAGCAGTTTTTAGTGCACTTGTTACACTTATTCAAAATAGATGGGTTTTTAATAAAAAAATCTTAACAAAAATAATTGTTTGCATAAACCAAGATCTGAAGGAATAAACTTAATCTATATTCGACTAAAAATTTAATTAATTTATTTATTTATTGAAATATTATACAGCCTAGTTTGAGTCCCATTACATGAAATATTTAAAACATAGGTAGCATTCGAAAATAGATTTAAACATTTAATGAAACAAAACAAGATATAAAAATATGAAGGTATGTCGATTTATAGGTTAGTAAAAACAGAATTTTTAATTAAGTAAAATGAGATAAATCAAAACGGATCGATATTATAATTATTTACAGTGTTCATGATTCGTCAAAGTGGTGTGTTAGTAGCATAATTAGTAGTTTGATATTTGAAATAAGATAGATTTGTTGATCGGGTGTAAACTCAGGAAACTTTGAACGATAGATGACTTAAGAAGTTAGGACCGTCAATAGAGTAATTTAATAACTTATAAATAAAATACAAATCAAGCCTAACTCTCCGTTATTCCAGGAAATCAAAATTTAAGTAAGTCAATAAGTAAAGGATTGTAATATGTATGGGGAATACAGGGTATATTGCACTTAAAAGCCAAAAAGCGTAAGAACTTATTTTGGACTTTCTCAAAAATAGTTATAATTATCGAAATATAGACGTGTACGGTGTATGTGCCTACTTATAATATCTCTACGAAGGATACACAAATGGTATTTTAATATCATTTTATGTTAATAATGGTAGTTATGACTTATGAGTAATGAGTGTAATAAAAATTTGTTTTCTAACAGTAGAAAAAAAAAATTAATGTTCCGAACCTTGATAACTTACTTATATAGATATTATATATATATACCTACTTAAAAACAATTTATACATCATCAAATGTAATATTTAAAATTTCCCAATGAAAATAAACGTTTCTTCTAAAAAGTACAACAATTAAAATCAATGAATCATCATATTGCACCAAAGATAGTTCAAATGAAAATCAGATTTTACTTCAATACTTATCATTATAAAATAGTTATGCATAATACTACTATTAATTTTTGAAATTATATTCATTTATATTTTATATATGCTTTTTCATGTTACGACCATAAAATATATCTAAAACCATTTGTATTATACTGTGTACATACATTTGAATAAATAATCTTTTGTCATAGTTCAATATTTAAAAAAAAAGTTTTAAATGTGCATCTCGGCAGTATAATTTGTTGTATGTAAATGTAAATTTTAATTTTAAACTTTACAATATCCTACCTAAACTTTTAACTATTATAAATTTAGATTTAAAGTGAACCAACTTTGTTGCAATAGTTTTCGTAGAACAAAAATATCAAATAGTTTTGTTGGTTCTGAAATCTAAAATACAGCAGTATTTTTTATTTGCTATCTATTAATAATTGAACTTATAAGATTCTCGATTAATTTTTGTGATTGGTAATGCAGTAATATAGTCGGTCTATGATTACATAATATACTTTCAGGACCCTACAAATCTACCACGTTAATGTATATTTCTTGTCATATGGATACTAAACAGTCATTATTACTAATCAATGTAGGTACAATTAATAAATATATTGTATAATGCATATTATATAAGTATTATATTTGAGTATTTATAATAGTTATGATTCCTTTATTAACAGTACAATTGTATTATAGTACTGCAACTGTATTTAAAAAACTTTATAGTAAATTTGAATTTAAAAGATTTAAAAAATTTATAACATTTATCAATTTAAAAAAACTTAACTTATGCTGAATTGGAATTAAATTAATTATTTTAAAGTATTTTACTGTGGGTACCTATAATTATCTTTATTATGTATGTTTACCATTTTTATGTGTTATAGTATGAATTTTTTTAAATGTTGATGTTTGAAAATGTGGTCAACTAGTATAATTGCACATTATTTTCTGAAGTAAGGTTTTTAAAAGTTGCATAATTTAATCTTGAAAAGGGGTGAGCATACTAAATTAATTAATCCGCATAATTAGCTTAAAAATGTAAATTAATATATTAGATTAAAATATTAATTGGTAGTTTAATCAATGATTTTTGACATATGGATACTTTGGACAAATATATACATCGTCCACTATAAAATTGTTGAAAATACAAACACTAGAATTCAATATTCATTATACACCGAAAAAGTTTGATCAATTTCGGACTCATATAATAATTATTATAGAAAAAACTTATTATTAGGTATACACCACATTTTATCATGTCAATTCAATAGTCATAATGTCGGCATAACTGTTAAAAGCTTATCTCTTTTTCAAACCAAATGCATTCTACAGAGATTTCACATATTTCACTTATTATTGTTGTAGAAATTGCTATCTTTAAGCTTGTATGATACGTTTTTCATTACAGTCCATTAAGAGTTTTTATCTCGACGAGAATGCGAACAATCTTTTTCAACAGTGCTGCCGATCAATGGAAACTGTTAGACGTCATCAGTTATCATCATCTGCAGCTATGCGGACGAAAATTCAGGACACGTTTGTATGGTACGCGTCAAGCGTTTGTGATGTGAACATTATTGTAGTTATTGACCGGCAGACCTGTTAAAAATAATATTGCCGAGAGCAAAAAAATAAACTAACAAAATATTTTGTTAGCGACTATAATGAAGGATTGGTTTGGCAATAGGATATTTTTTATTGTTATTAACAATTTAAATAAAACGTTTTTAATGGCTGCGTTACATTTCGTTTTTGAATCCGAACGAAGCGACGAATGCATTGATAATTGATAGGTATTACAACACAATGATATGTTGTTTTATTGGTTCTTCTATATCCATGAAGCACATATAATGTACTATACACAGTTTTTAGTTTTGTGTTCATAATTGGATTCGGCCATTTGGCCATATATTGAAAACTGATATAATTTTTACATATTTATTACGTTTAGTTTTTACATATTTTCAAGAAAAAAAAGCCAAACATTTTTAGTCGATACATGTTTTTTTTTTAATCAGATTTTGACTGTTTTCGGGTAAATGGTTTGAAAAGTCTGTATTTAGTGAAATTACGATTATTATTCCAATAGACAATACCTATATGTTTAGATAGACATGTAACCATAAGTAAATATGTAAATGTCTGTCGAGTTCAATTCACTGATATCATATACAATAATCCGAGTACAATATTATATTCATGGTTGAAATCAGTATTATAATCAAAATTTATGACATGATTTGAAACTTGAAAATAATAGACCCTATTTGTTTATTTTAATAATACCATGATAATTTGAAATTTTACCGTTAATAAAAATACTGAATAAATTACTGTTTTTATTTATCTTATAATAGTGAAAAGATGATAATATAATTATCAAATTAAATTTGGACTGTTTTCTTTATCCATACTCCATAATCAATATCAGAATCTAGGCAGTTATTGATGGTATAAACGCTTTACGTACACATGGTAATTTTTTTTCACAGGTAGTGAACACCTATCCAATTTCAACCGTTTATATTGGTAGGTATTATAAATGTATTTATTTAGGAAACGTCATTATAGCACTTAGTTGAATAAAATCGTGTATAACGTGCGTATTACGTGAAATAAAAACATAGTGCAATGGATCCATGACTAATCATTAGTTTATCTGAATGCATTATCAAACACTTATCTTTCTCAGGCTATTACTTGCCGAATAATTGAAATTGAAATAATACAGTATGTACGTATTAATTTATACGTCATGAAACTAAGCCAAGCGCGCAAAATAATGCGGGGGCTTCCGGTGCCGTGTCCGAACGCAATAGGCTGTGTATATCACTGTGTATGGTATATTACATGTATAAATGCATAGTCGTCGGATCGAGCCCTCGGTCACCGGTGGGTGGTTTTGTCATCCGGGTTGAGCATTTCGAGAGAAGAAACACCTACCGTACTCCCTCTCCCCGACGCGTAGACTGTAAATTTTACAAATAAATGAAATCTTCCAACTACCCAACTAACGCACGAAAAAATGGCCCACGGGGGGCTAATAACCATGGTAGCCGAAGCACGGCTTGAAAAAAAAAATGCATTTTTTAACTCGAAATGGAAACAAAACTATTCTGCTGTACTATAAATATTTATTTCACATTAATTGGGTGAACATATTTGCGTACAAGTAATATTTACACTGAATCACAACAAAAATGGTATGAATAAATTAAGTCTATTACAATGTTTACATATCGTATATGGACGTATCTTAATCATGATTATTATGAATATCATTAATGAATGCATACAACTTTATTCGTGCAAACAACACGAATATAGTTTACATGATGATGAATTTAAATTAATATGTTATTATTATGCACACTCTAAATTAAATGAAGTTTTAACATTTTAAAAAAGTGATTATTAAAAATATTGCTGCTTAATAGTTATGTGAAGGGCTTAGAAATGTTATTTCATTTTTAAAAGCATATATTATAACCACAATAAAATCAAACGAAAACACAGGAATTTGATATCGGATCAATTATCGTGAAACAATAACGAAGTCACATCATTTGAATTCTGATAATATTATCGTTATGTATTATATTTTACCACCCGTATAGAACTAATAAACGTACAATGATTGATTATTAGAGTTGCAGTTTTTAAACAGTTTATTCTTAGATATTATCTTTTGATTTAAGTAAAAGCAAATATCATAATGCGAGGCATTGTTCTTATTTTATCACGGTTTTTGTATAAAATTACACTAAAAACATATTCGTCATAAAAAATATTTAAATAAATCACAAGAAATTTTGATAAACATATCAAAAATTTAATAATAATTATAATACGTATGTCGTATACCAACGCAATTGGATGTAAATTTACCTTTAAATAAATTTATCAATTATCAAGTATAAATTATAGTGTATATAATAATTATAGTACAGCAATTAGTCGGGTTGTAATAAATTATTTGAGGTTTATATTACTATTATTTTAATTGACCATAAATATGATAAAACAACCACAATAATAATTAATAGATATCCCTTTTCCCCGTTGTTTAACAACAAATATTCAAGTTTTAATCATAAAATAAGTACATCTGCGGCATTTCAAATAACCGTGAAGAACCTTGTTTAAGAATAGTGATTAAAAATAATACACGAAGTACTTTCAAGTATACGGTATAATCCGAGTGGGCTTGCTATCTCCAAGCTGAGATTCGAATAAGATAAAAGGAAAATAATGTCACACACTCACCCCATCGTACACGATAAGGCTCGGGATGCATTTGAACACACCTTGCCGATTCATATGGTATTACAGCTATAGTAAAATTATACGTAGGTGCGCGAGATGGAATAGGTGCCGAACAGGATATTTATTTGTTTTGAATTATGCAAAAATACATTTTTTAAGACTCAATATTTCAAAATATTTGGCAACTCAACCTTTTTTTAATTTTTTTTTCTTACTCCTTTGAACTTTGAGTAACCGAGATTCGACTATAGCTGCATATTATGTAAAATACTACAGCCTCTATAGGTAATGTAGTGTACGTGTATAGTATTATATTATAATACTACTGTATTATGTAATAGCGGTCGGGTGCGAATAAATCATGGGTTTTTTTTTTCTGCGTTTCAATTTCAACACACCACTATTATCTTCAATATTACCTATACACTACCCAGCTCGTCTGTTGCAACATCGTATGCGAATCGATCGAAATACTCGAGTCCGGAGTAAAATCGCAAAATGTCAACGCGGTTACCCATGTCGATCGTATCCATACCGTCAGCCCACGCAGCCGCGTTGGAGAAAATCTATATGGTTTTATAGGTATCTGACGTAAAGTTGGAAAGGTATACCTACGTCACACGCTCGTATATTTTTAAAGGTACCGTATACTTGAGTGCTGGTTGTGGTGGGGTTGGTGGTGGTGCTGTCTAGAGAATTCATATTTTATTCATTGGATCTAAATGCAATGTTTGATTAAAAACGTTTATGCGCATCTACATATATATATATATATATATATATATATATATATTTATACTGTACTATTTATACCCACTAACTTTGGAACCGAAAAACAGTACGTTTTCACCGTGAACATATACATAGCGATAAATTTGAAACGTGCAAGCTCGAAGAAAATGGTCCAATTGTAAATTTAAATAATGTTATATAAATATAGTACCTAATACGTGTGACATTCATTCACCGTATCTTTGAGTATTGCGTGCGACTAAATAAATCAGACGTATCCAGCTTTTTTCAACTTATGGGCCACATTCGAAATTTATATTTTTATTACTTCACTGTTTTTGTTTTCTTATTCATTTCGATAAAATATACAATAGACAGTATAATATTTTTCTTTGTTCACATATTAAATATGTGATTCTAATCGTATGTATTTCCACGCTAGTTCTAGTTTGTTTACATCTTTTGAAACTGCAGTTTCACATTTCTGGTTAGCAAAAAATAATAAACTAAATTTTAATTATTACACCTCACACCTGATATTACATTTTCTGAAAATAAAAAGCACAAAATTAATACCGAATATCGTGTTTTCAATAATACTTGAAGTATATATATATATATATAAAGAAATTACATATAAAAATACAAATTTAATCTATTTTTAAAAGATCCTTCATGATGATTTTCTAAAAATAAAATAATTATCAATGCCTTTATTTACATTATTTGATTTTACTACTTTTATTGGCGAAAAAATGTTTTCCCGTATAAATTACAAAAATTGCTAAGAATGATCTCGTTTGATTGATGAACACTTACATTCCTTATTAAGAATTGGAGTTAAACATTTTACTATCAAAATAAATATAATATGCGAAAAAAAATATGCTAATAATTTCACATTATTTCAAAGAAAATCAAACGAGCAAATCTAAAAGTGAACTATATGGAGTACCATCTGCGTGTCTATCCAATGAAATATACTGCTCGAAAAGTAATTACACAAAGAAAAAAAACACTATTGTAGAATCAATAAGTTCCGGTACACAGAATACAAGTGCATTGGTCCGTACACTGTTCAAAACTTTGTGTACAGCTTTACCATTATAATACACGGTAATAATCTAATATAATTATGTCCTTGTTGTATATGGTTACAAGCTAATAACGCAGTACGAGTTGAACAGGTAATTAAACAGCTTACGATCTCGTGTTTTATAGCGTATAACGAATGTGTGATACAATAGCATTACCTGTTGCTTACCATAACTCAATAATATAACAATAAACGATGTTATGTACAGGGTGGACATCGGGTTTTCATGTCGACATTATTTATTAACAGAGTGCGGCCGGGTGCTTCATAGTTCCGAAGATATGCATTTACGTTTTGACGTGTCGATTCTAACCGATACCGCATTAACGATTTAATATATTTTTCCTCTATTCACGATTTAAACGATTATAATATTATTGTACACATAAAAATACATATCGACTTTGGAAAATAAAATAGCAGAAAATAATTATTAAACGACAGCACTGCAACTGGACTTATAATCAATGTGGTTTATTGTTCGCTCGTCTATAATATTTTTCTAAATGTTGTACCAGATACATTTTTAGATTACAGCATTATTGTATACTTTTATTTTTTAACCTAAACTTGTATCACAATGAACAAATAAACTGTTGAGTCATATCGAAAAACAGGAATTATTTATTGAAATATTGCCATAGACAATTTGGTTCATCAATTTTATACAAAAACACACTTGTATATTATATAGTATATTCGCACAATAAATATCGCCCTTAGCATAAAAAATTATTTTAAAATCATTTAATAAATATGAGAAAAAAATACAATAAATTAGCCATTAAGTACATAACTAGCGTGATTCTTCATTTCAAATTGTGTATACAGTGGTTTGTAATGTACAACATTTCAATAAGAACTGCACATTTTATGTCCAACTGCACGTTAGCGCAAGCTCTAGTTACTTCACTTATGCATTTTGAAGTATAAATTATTAGAGCCGATTTTAATAATTAATAATAGTATCATTATGTATGTAGTAAAATGACGTTTTATATATTAAATATTATTTCTGCTTTGATATTATTTAAAAATTTACGTTTTAAATGCATCAAATAATTTGCGATCATATACTTATAAAAATATCTACAAGCCTATATGCCTAATGCAATAAATAAAAAAAAAAATACGAACTAACCACGAAAACGTGCTTTGTTTTATAAACCATCAAATCGAACCACTAGAGTGATCCATTTTGATATTTAGAACTTTTGAGTGTTGGTTATCATAAATAATTTACATAGGTAAACAAACCATGTATGGGTTCAAATTTTATGATTTATAATACAGAGCAAGCTTTTTTTTTCTTTTAGACATTTACAATGTGGTACAGAACGAGGGAATAAAATATTGCGATTTTTATTTTTATTTTGCAGTAAAATAAAATACTTTCTTGCCGTGTCTACAGTACAACGTAAAATAAAATAATGATAATAGTAAATATAACTAATAACATTTGTCGTGTGTAGTAAACATTTACCCGAGTGCTTTAAAAAGTCTTACGTTCTTACATCGTAAATACAGTATTTGACGTTCTATGGGTTTGACATTTTACGCAACAATTTTCATAGGACTTGAGCTTAATAGATATAATGGTGGTACTAATAATTATAAGTTAACATTTAGTGTTAACTATTCTCACACCTGATATCTGATCGATAGAAGTGAGATGTTTGAAGTGTACATAAATGTAAGCCAAATCCTCGCTATTATGGTTTTTTTTTTATTTATTTACATAGAATCACTTTGAAATTATTAAGTCCCAAAAAGTAGTGTGTATAATTGAATACCATGTTTAATTCGATTTTGACGTAGCAATAATTAACTAAAAGCAAAACGGTCCGTAAAAAGAGAAAATAATGAGAAAATATAATTTGACTGTTCACTGTTTAATGGATTGAATTTATTTAATTATTTAATTACCAAAGAATTATTTTCAATGGATATTTAAACCTCATTGATGTTATATTATATACTTATGACTTATCGAAATACCTCGATGTAGATAAATTAATCATTTCAAAACAGTTTTTTATTCTAAGTAAATAAGTATACTCATTTTTATAAATGTCAAAAATGATTGTATATATATATAACTTCATAAAATAATTAGAACTTCGTACTTGTTTATGTGAAGAAACATCATATTGGATAGTCACAAATAGTTTTAGTTAATAATTTTCCGATTTGTCATCACAGATGTACAACATGTCAACATAGAAAACCAAAGGGGATATGACGCACATAGTCATCATAAGACGCGGTTAGTCTATCACGTTCAGGCCGATCGGAAACGCTAAAGTATTATTGTATTGCTGGCGGCATGTGTCAAATTGGTCTTGATTCGTGAAGACGTTGTGGATTTGTCGTGCGATGATTATGATGAAAATGTGTGGGTGTAATTTCACGAGATGAAGACACAAATATTGGGAAAAGAAAACAAATGAAAACTGGAGAATGTGTTGTAGGATACATCGTCGAGACAATAAAACACAATGCATAAGAGAAAACTGTAGGACAGAAAAGCGTCATTATTTTACGAACAAAACTTCTATAATAATAAAACCACCAGCCGATGCGTATGATATTATTTTTCTTGTGGAATTTTAACTAAATAAAATGAAATAATATTCAGAATTTGTAACAATTAATTTAAACAGCTGAATAGTAACATTTACTTTGGTTATTTGAAAACGTAATTGGACTTTTAGGAACCACAAAGCTGAACAGTTATAATGAACGTTTTTACAAATATTTCAGTCAACAGTATATACAATATATACATACATATTACACTATGCACAGATCCCAAGGAATTTATTATAATTATATACGAGACATTAAATTCTGCAGACTGCAGTTGTAACTATATAGCGAAATAGTACTTTTAAAGTTTTATTTATTGCTTTATTTCGATTAAAATTGCAAACAAAGTGAAATATCTCCATAGCCCGTGCTGGTTAAATAAATTAGATGACGGCAAAGGAAGCGATCCCGGAACAAGGAGACCACCTGTGGCGAGGTTTAATAGTAGACGGGAATTTTCAAAAACGTGATGTGTAAGTAAAAGGTCTGTGGTCTGCGAAACAAAGGTAAAGGTTTACTTATAAATATAAATTTATAACTATTAAAAAGAGAATAAAGAATTGGGAGAGAAATAGAGAGAGAGAGAGAAAGATTACGGAACAATAAATTATATGGTAAAAGCGAAACATGTTGGGGGTTCTTTTTTTCATCTTATTCGTGTATAAACATAAAGAAGGTAGTAGATGAATAAACGATATAAAATATATTGTTAAAGGAATAGGTAACATAAGACATGATAGTAAAGGCTTAAGAGTTAAGAATAATATTACGTGTTTCCGTTAAAAATCGTGCAAAGTTGTAAAATTTAATCATTTTGTAAGAACTAATCAATCATTGGATATTGCTTAAAATTAGTAAATAAATAACCCGAATACCATTCATATATTTATTTGAAATATTGAAAAAGAAACAATAACCGTAGTGTCACCGTGTCGGTCTTAGTTGACATGGCTTTACGATGTTGATGTGGTGGTGAAAAATTACTAGACAAAAATAAAATGCAGTAACTCAATGATTACGTGTCGAATTTTCCACGCTTAGGCTTGTGGCTTCAAACCCGTACCGTCGCTTAATTTTTCACTCACAGTTTTACACCTATGGTACCCTTACTACGTTAGGACGTGTAATAGTGAAGACGTTAAGAATTCTATCATGAAAACGGCTGTATACTGAAGCGTATTTTAATAAATAAGTACTGTACAATAATAAATGTCTGTTTATTGAAAAATCAATTTAAATTACAAGTCCGCATATTTGCAAATATAATAACATCGCAAAACAGACACGTTCAAGTCATGATTATATTGTAACAGAACGGAATACAGGGTGTCAAAACAATAATGATTGTGAGGTCGAATGTCAAAAGCCATCAAAGACAACAGTTCACGTGACCAATCTATGTGGCTACATTCTGAAAGACACGAGTTTACTCGGGGACATTCATATAAACGTCAAAACACCGACAGAAGACTGTTTACCTTATTTATACTTTATGGGTGTATAGTTGTAAAATACGTTTTTGTGAAGAATCGATAAAAGAATCAACGTGATATCTTCCATCAGAGTTTCCCTTACGGTACGAGGCGGTACCGTTTCAATATTATGCTCGGTATTTCACTACTCGCCAAACGTTTTGATTTCGAAAAGAAAAATTATCACCGGTATTGCTATAATGTAAAACCGTAAAATGTTTTTCGACAAGCATTGAAAAATAAAAGAAGCGACGAATTCACGTGGGCGACGCAAAACGACGGATTTGTATCTTGTACAAGACATCATGAAAACCGTATGTATGTCATGTATACGTCCTTAATTTATACGTGAACGTTGCTGTAAGTAGTTTGGATTTTCAGTTGTTGTGTATATTTACTAGTCTGTTCGATAGCGAAATATGACTTCCGTAAACTTTTAGGACGCTCGTAAGTGATTAAAACCCTAAAGTCAAAATGGTTTATCGTTTTGGTAACTTCGTCCAATATATACAAATATATACGATCGCAGCGTCATCATCGGCAGATTTTAATTGTATATAGCCGTAGTACGGGGCTTTCTTATGAATTATAATACCATATACGATATACATATATTATAATATAATGATATAACGTCATGCATTATATACGCGTACTTTATATGTTATCATTTGTATAAAGGCTTTCCACTGCGTGACCCATGAACACGTATTTTATGAAATATTTTAACATTAAATGTAATGGAAACTGGTGTGTTTATATTTATTTTTTTTTTTTAATCCTTTTAATTATTCAAAAGCCGGATTAATAATTTACCATTCGTTGAAGTGGCGCATCCGAGTTCGAAGTAAACTTTCCTTGAGTACGGTATTAAGGTAAAAATTAGTCACGTGCACGTAGTCATTTTTTCAGTATATAGTATATTATAATCATCTGTGTTACAAAAATTATGCAAACCCACCAACCTCCATTCAAAAATTGACATCAAATTTATTATCTGTTATCATAAGTATTCAATAGATCAAAAATTTGAATAATACCAAAAAAAATTAAAAACGCACTCACAGAAATCAGTATTTTACTATGAAAAAGGATTTACCTCCTTAAAACAAATGTTTGTTTCAAATCAGTAGTCAAAATATTGTTTTAAAATATTTTGACTGTGTTATTACTTACATACATAGTATATAAAGGATTATGAAAATTCTCATTTCATTCTATATCATTACCGAACGGATTTAATGTATGAATATTTTAATAGAACCACCTGCATAAAATATGATACAAATATTTAAACAGGGTAATAATACGTTGGCAATATCATAGGTTTGATATAAGGGTCAATTGAAATTCTCGGGTCCGGTGGTCCGGTTAGGACTTAGAATCCCTGGGGGTAACAACTTGTTCCTGAGAACTTTATTACTTGGGTCTAGTAAGAACAAATTATGTACTTGGAAGATAACCCACAATGTGCCGAGTTAATGTCTTGTTAGTGTTTGTGCGGTGGGGATCTAATTTGTTACATATTAAATTGTGAATTAGCCACACAATACTATTTATTTTGTCGTTCGCATAGTTGATGTTCCAAAATCGGCAAGGTTATAATTTCTTTATAATATAAATGTACCTATATGTTGTAGAAAATGTACTGAGAATCCAAAAATCACTATACGTTTTCTGTATTTGGGCTCTGCAATTTATATTAAAAAGTAACGGAAATATTTTTACATAATACATAAAAATTGTTTATAATAAAAGTTTTCAGACTGAGTTTATTGTTGTTATGTAATCACACTAAACCGATGTTTATTATAAATTATTATAATATAATTAATACACTATGCACAGCATACATAAACATTAAACAATAATGCAGCAATCGGACAGGATATTTGTGCAAAAAAATGTTTTAAATGTTTTATTGTTACAAAAAGCATATAATATTATCACGTTTACCTTGGAGTATGCTCGAGTGTAGGGGTTCTTAACCGGTGGTCCATGGACCCCTGAGGGGTCCGTAGATGGTAAATTAGGGGTCCACGAACTTATTTGCGTTTTTTGTTTTTTTTTTTTTAAAAAAAATACCCAAAATTAAATGTATACATGAGTAATTCAAATTATTAAATGAATCAAGATTGTCGGTCGAAGTAGAAATCATTTTATTCGTTTTATAAATTTTAAATTTCAACCGTAAGCTATTTATTAATTCTTTTGCAATTTATTACACTAAAGATACTGAATTTTAAAGGAAATAGCAGTTTTGATTATCAAATAAACGTTTAGTTAGTAACAATGTATCAGACTTTAGTACTAGAAATTATTAAAAAAAATAATTGAACAATATAGTTATATAACATGATTATTTGACGGGAAAATTTAGATGTAGGTATACGTATACCAACTTTTATCGCTCAATGGAAACTTCGGCGATCAAAACTATTGTATCATTATTTTACATTAATTCATATTTTTGCTATAACATAAATTTTTAAGTGGTATCAGTATTTTATTTTTTTCATGCAGTTTTCTATAAAATAATACTTTATAACGTTCTAATGATATCTAGTAAAAGTTTTCAGGAGTAAAAACACGGATAAATTATCCTCATCAATCCATTTATGATAATTCGATACCGTGAAAGATAAGAATTATGTACTTTTCGATATTCGTGAAGAATTTTAATTTTTTCCAGTCATAGAATTGCACGATCGATTTTACCACAGAAGACGGAAATGCCGTATTCATAATTTGTACGTGAGAAAAATATATTTCTAACGTAAGAGGAAAACATGTGAATTAAATCGATATCCGATATATCGCCCATGTCGGACAGCATTACATCATCCGACAGGACGATGAACGGTAAAACTCGCGTCATTAGGTTGGACTTTAAATCTATTCATTTTATTTATTTATTGTAAACAAAATATCACGTGAGCGTCGGTCGTACAGTATGAAATGATCAAATCAAAGTAATATTATTCATAAAAATAATATTATGCGTATGTACGACATTTTGAATACAAAAACTATTATTATCTGTACATTATTATGAGTTATGGCTTTAAAATTATTATGTTTTTTATAATTCCATAGAAGCATATTATCGCCATTTCCGCATAATGGATTCGGGCAGAAAACCGTAAACGGTAGATATCAATTGTAATACTATGCGGAGGACGTTACCCGCATTGTTTCAAAATGTTATGACGCCAGCCGTTTCAAATATTAATTTCGTTCAGAGGTTCATAAACTATAGTCGAATACTCGGGTGTATTCATGCACTAATATTGTGAAATATAACATGGAATTCGTAAATTATTATTGGTACCTACCCTAAGGGGAATAGTATTTTTTTCATTTTTGTTTATGGCGGCGTTGCGTATAGTCAATCTCGCTACACATGTGCGTGCAGAGACAATTGAAAATTGGATAGAAATATTTTCTATCACTATTTACTCATTAGTATCGTAATATTATGTTTCAGAATTTATATTAAAAAAAAAAAAAATAAAATAAAATAATAGGGTTTCAAAATTATATCATTATACAATATTTATTATCATCAACAATATATTATCATATTGCTGATATGGACTGAGGTATGAATTTTAAGTTACCTGTGCATAAACGTGTATTAACTTACACAAAACATAACTTCTATAATAACTGCATTTGAAAGAAAAACTACTCTCCGGTCGTAATCATGGACTTGACTTAAGCGTCTGGCTGGGTATATTATTCGGGCCTATTACCAAAATTCAATCAATTTATTCTTGTGGCATGTTACTTTTAGGTCACTTAAGTCCCACGTGATGATTCTCGACTCTGATTATCCTATGGTCACTGGATTCCTGTAGTTAAGTAATGTAATGTTCCTGACTTGTTCACAATTTTATAACTATAAAACAATATACCAATTATAAGGTAATATCAATTTTAATGGACTTGTACTAAAAATAAACGCATACCGTACTAATATTCTATAATATAGGTACTATAATATTACTAAGCATCGGCTAAGCATAACTGCTATTTTGGTAATTTTTATCAAAAACAACACACTAAATACAAGTGAAGTCTCACTACGAGCTATTATCCATTACATATCCTATGGTCTATAATCTCTTCTAAATATTTTAAGTGAACTTTTTTCTATGACATACATGTTTGGAATATCCTAATATTGTAATTTCTATATACAAATACTTTTTTTACTTCGATTACAACTTGAAAATTGAAATACATTTATACATAGAAAAATGTAGTTAATATTCAATACATGTATGGTCAGTATGCTTCTGGGATTTAAATATGAAACTTATTTCAACTTTCACTGTAAACTAAGAAAATATGATTTTGAATTATAAAACTTTTGATTGAAAAGTAGACGTTTTCTGCAATGCATAAGATTTTCGATTTATGTAAATAGGTATATAAAAATTTTCCATAAAAAAGTATAAATATAGAATTGTTATCGAATCTAACAGTGTCTTAATATATTCATTAATATTTATCATACGCGAATTATTTAAATGATTGGTGTATACGGAAATGTATATAGACGTTTAATGTTATTAACAAAATCGTACCTATTTGTAACGTAAGGGAATAATTGTCTTCTTGGAATACCATAATAACAATATAGTGACAAGCTTAGAACAGTAATAAATTAATTCTCATAATTGCAGCAAGTATATTGTAAATTGTAATTAATGTATTTCATAAAGCTTTGTCTCTGCATCTATAGCACGTCTTGGTTGGCAAACTATTGCATTTTTCATGTGGTGATATATTTTGACTTTGATCTTATGCTATTCTAATTATTTACAATTTTATATCTATTGATGCGCGTTATTTAAAAATTATAAAAAACATGTCTAACCATACTAAATAACAAAATATGCATACGTCAAAAAATTATTAAAGTACATTTTAATTCCCACAATTTATAGATAGGTGTACTGCATTGTTGTACATATAAAAATAAATATTAACATTTTAAATATTAATTTTGATATTATTTTATTAAGTTAATTAGATGGATTAAAATGCTTTCCACGAAAAGAGTAAAATTAGGAGATGTGGAATTATATATTATTACATCCCCCCTGTGGCCATTAAACACTACACTAAACACAATAATAATGAACTGTGTCAATTTTGTAAGATTCAGCCAGTCAAACCAAAATAATGTTTAATACATCCTATTTGAATTTAACAGACGTTTAACTACATTAACAGTACAACTATAACGAACGCACACTTACATAAGTCAAAGATATACCACCCAATGTATTGTTCTATAATAAGTTAATATTGAGGAATCGGTTGACCTATAGATTATAGATCTGAATATTCTATGCGGTGATAAGTGCATCTAATATGGAATCCTAAGACACACATCAAACATATCCAATACTGTAACACCGATATGATATAATCTTGGAATACCAATACATATATATTCATACGATTTTACAACTATTGTTGTAGTTCTAAAGGGTCTCGGGTTATGATCAATTGACAAAAAAATTAAATTGTTGAACATTATCTAGAAAATTAAATAATTTTTCATAAGTGGTTATTTAATACTAATCATTCTGCTTTCATAAATCATAAGTTATAATCAGGCTTAGGGACTTCTAGCATTTGCATACTTTTGTTAATTATTGTTAAATATAGTAGAGTGCGAAATAAATTCATTTATCGATGCCATAAATATCAGATCTAAAATTAAAATGTACATATTTTTGCATATTTGATAGATTTTGCAGGAAAATCTTTGTTTTAAAATTGTTATGCTTATTTTGCATATTTTGACTGTTCAAAAAAAAAAAAAAATTATAATAATGCTTCCAATTATATGATATTTACAAACTACTATTCCTATCTCGTTATAATTTTTGTGTAGGTACAAATAATCTTATAAATCCGTATCGACCGATATTTGATAGTCGATAATAGTTATTATTTCGATTATTTGTTCAGTAATCAGTTTAGTCGATTATTACCCGTCGTTTGCGTTTCACATATTTTCTCACTAGTGTAGATACTTATACGTAATATTTTCATAATCAAAATAAAAATAAACCTTAAGTAATTATTCAAATGTCTTTTTGGGCATATCTTAGTGTATATACAGTTTTTTTTTTATGTGCAATTTTTTGGTGCATATTTGGGTATTTTTAAAATTACAGATCCTAAAGCCTATAAGTTATAACTTATAATTTATAATGATCAGACAATCATTAAAATAATAATTTATAAATGTAATATTACATTTTTCTTTCCATTCATTCGCTACATAATTATAATTCATTGTAAAGTTAGAAAGTTTGTGATTACCTACCAATTAAAAACGAATCACTCCACTACAGAATGTCATTATGACGAGCAATCATTTTATATAGCCAAGCGCTTATTTCTATCTTTATGTATACCCGTCATATACAATGAAGGGTAGTTAAAACACTCGTCTCGAACACAAAGGTGCACATCATAGGCAGGTACTACTCTTCAGGGAACGAGATGAAAAATCACTGTTACAAACAATACTAGAGTGAATACATTGCGAGTCGTTGGATAAAAACAATACAATTTTCAGTGACTTACATTGAAATGACTCGTGAACAGAAGGGAATTTGTGAATTAATGCAGACGTATAGTAATATGAAAAACATTACGTTCCCACGAGAACTACTAAATTTATTGTCACAACGTGACGCACGACAAAGATCCTGACATGTTGACGAGCGATTCGTAGTTCGCGTGATAAAATGTAGATTTTCAGAAGTGACTAGGTGGTATTGTGCTATTTCAAAGGAACGTAAAGTATTATGCGCAACTAAATAACCGCACCGATGGACCCGTCGACACGTGGTTGGTCGGTGGTTAAGCGTAGGAAGAAAGGAATATTGGGTTGTATAAAAACGGAAATTACATAGATCAACACTGGAATCGTTAAATTTTATGTTAAGATTATTAAAACGAACGCGTTAATACAACTACGTGACTTACCGGAAGATTTCTGTCGTTTATGTCCGAGAACGAATCCACTACATGGACGTTAGCCTCGGCCACCACCCTGTCCATGGGCAGAGTGTAATATCCTAAGGTCTTGTCGCATTGATGACGTTGATGACTTAGCAAATGCACGATAAGCACATCGTCGGTCTCTAATCGTTTCGATAGAGGCCATTCAAAGTTCTGGAAATAACACAACAAATATAATATAATTTTAGTACTTTTGCCTCGTCAAGAGCGTTAAATTATATTGTCTAGCTGAATGTACATCTGTTGCAATCTGATGTAAAATATTACAACCGTAATCCTGTTAAAAAACTATTGAACTCATTTAAGAGCCATGTTATAATTTTAATTTTGATTTGGTATTATTCAATTTCGATTTCTCTACATTATTAATACTTTGCATTTTAGACTTGATAGACCAAGAATATCAAGGTATACGTAGAGTGTTTTAGAATGGTTCAATAAATACAATAACTTATGTTGTATTCATTATTATTAATTTTTTTAATATCTAAATATGATAGTACTGTATTGCAAAAAAATTATATCAAAAATGATTTTTTTTTCCTTTGGAACTCTAATTTAAAAAATCTAAAATTTCATTTTACCGTTATTAAAATCAAAATAGTCATTATGCTAACATGATTTTTTTGAAAATTTATAGTAATATAGCATATATTAGTATGTATTATAGTATATAATATGTATAAATTAAAGTTTGGTCATTAATTTATAATGATTTTTAAACTTTTTAAATTTTTTTTATTTAATGATTAAAATTATTGTATATTCCATGCAGATCAGATTTGTGATTAATTACTACTATTTAAATTAATAATGCGATACTCAATATAACTGTCAATTTTTCACCAAAATCAAAAAATTGTAGAAAACAACGGATAAACCTTTATTAGAGATTTAAGTTACAAATTTTTCGAAAAATCTATGCCTTAAAATGGATATTTTCATTGTTTTTTTATTTTTTTCTGCAGTTTCAAAAATTATTTTTCAATACAATTTTTAATGTAGTGCAGTACTATATAATTTATATAGTATATATAATGAAACACCCTGTATACAACATGCGACCGAGTGCAGTCGATGCGGTCAACGCCCTCGGTCAGTGGTTTTGTTGCCGTGTACCAAATGTAATATACGTACTATTACGCAGCAGAGTAATATATTATGTCAGTTAGTTCATTAAAAATAATCAATTGCTTAAAATTCTAGACGTCGCGTCGTGCACCAATAAGAGTCGACATTCCCATAGTGCTCTTGGCTGAATATTAACAGTTTAAAAATCCATGGACAAAATTTAATTGCTTTTCAATAACTGACAATGCTTTTAAGTTATTGTTCTAAGATTAATTAGTACGATTATAAATTACAAAACGATGATTATAAAAATATAATTGATTACTAAAATTGTAAACTAATTTAAAATAATTTCATTGTGCATAAATGTCAATTAAAAACGTCAAAACAAAATTCGGGCTATAATTGCTTTTTCGGATAGTTAGTCGGTGAACAAAATTTAGAATTAAGTAAACAGTAAAAATAGCAAATATTATGCAGGTATTTATTGTTAATACTTGTTTTTGAACACATGTCGTTCCTTTGTAAAATATAAACTAAGATTATTACAATCTAACGATATTTTTAGACGTAAATGAAACATTGCTTTCTCATTAAACTATTTTGGACTTTCGATCCACCTATAATCACCTTCATAGTAATAAATTAATCTCAGAAAATGGAATTTCATTGTTGAAATAAAATCCTAACATGCCCTAAGTAGTGTATTAAATATTTCCCAACAGATATCCACAGGAACTGTACATCGCACCAACCCACTTATTCAAATTGGAAATATCAAAAGTAATAATTTATATTATATTTCTTTCTTATCTCATCCAAGTTATAATCACTAGAATGTTCATTATATATGGAAATTATTAACCATAACTGCTCAGAAGCTCGAATACAAAAATCTCTAAAAAGTACTAGTATCTCATCCAGGTGGGAAAATTAAATTTGTACTTGTTTTTAAACAAATTTCAATTTTAGCCATAAAGTTTTTTATAATCTATACAAAAGTGTATATTAATTTAATTAACTAATAAATATTTATTGATATAAATTATTTGTTTTAATTGTTAAGATTTATTTATTAATTTTGTTTTTAATTTTTCGACTTATCATATGAATACAGTGATTCATTAATAAAACAGTATATTAAAATCTATGTAAGTAGGTATGCGTTTTTTATTGATATTTTTCCATTCACAATAAAAAATATTTTCTAAGTCAATATATTTATTATGGTTTATGTTGAGTGAATATACTGCAAACATCCAGTGTAGTGACACGCATGATGTATTGTGCATACACATACACAGATAAAGACATTTTTCCACTAAATAACGATTATGTATTTCTCGTCATAATTTATAATGAGTGATTTGTTTTTCGGTTATCTGATTATAAAAAAGTACTTTGCAAGTATCAAATTAAAATTTCACATTTTGATGCAAAAACCTAATAATTTAGAAATTTTAAAAATAAGGAAACTTTTTTATGCATACTATTATAATAGGTAAGCAATAACATTTAAATTACATCAAAATACAATTCAAATTAATATCAAATAATATCAAATTAATGTAGATATTAAATATACATCATTAAATATATTATTTAAATAGGTTTAAAAAAAAAATACTGTCAACAGTGTCAACTATCATCTTTCATCGTATAAATGATACTCCACTTCACTCATTTTAGTATTTAATAAAACATTAAAGTATAATATTGTATGAGGTTTTTTTTTATAAAACAAAACTGCAGCTTAAATGGTTTGAATATTCATTAATTTTGAAAAATTCAATATTATCTACTTAAAAATGTAATATAAATAATTAAACTAAATTCAAAATATATTATCGATTGCACATTAATTTAATACAGCATTCATTTCTACATTTAATAAGCTATCATACCATATCGATTTTTTCTAACAATCACATTTATATTAAAAAAATTTTAAAAGAAAAAAAGGTTTTCATTTTGATAAGGTCTCATATGTATCAACTATAATTCCGCTGATATTGAAGTCATTTTGTGAAATTCGTGGTTTTATAATATTTGTTTCACATTTCATATTGTATAATGAATACATAAATTCCAGCCTAGAAAATAAGTTTCTTGTAACTAATATAATATTATTGTATTATTATAAATAACAAACTTAATGTATTTTATTGAATTTTTTCTAAATGATAGATACTTTATTTAACATATAAATTTTTGGGAATATTTTTAGAAATACATTTTTATATTTTCAACACAATAGGTGTACTGAAAAGATGACCTCAAAGATTATAACGATGTAATGATGATAGATATCATTGTATATGAATAACGATTCTGAACGGAGTTAATATGTTTGTCTAAAATGTGTATATAATAATATAGTATTTTATATTTAAATTGAATTATAATGCAATTTCGTAAAAATTTAAATTTAAAACGGTCATAAAATTTTTTCCTTTTAGTCCGGTAAAAATTTTTTTATATATTTTTGAAGATTAGCTTATGGACAAACTAGTGTCAACATTTTGAACCTTAAGTATAAACAGAAAAAATTTTATGAATTTTTATCTACAAAAATACTTGCAAATTATAGTGATTTTGACACATTTTATACAAATTTGAGCTTTATGAGCTTATAAAAAAAATGTGAGTGAAACGATCACCGTAATTTTCTATTGAAGATAAGTTAAGCTTATTTGAACATTGTATTAAATTTTCGAGAGTTTTTGGCCAGCCAATTAAATTTTATAGGTGTTTAAAAAAAAAAACTTACAAAAATCGAAAATTTTAATTGTCTATAAATAAGTCAAAATATGTTAAAATATATTGAAAACTTAACCATGTATAGAGAGCACCAATATAAAGGTTTGGTGAAAATTTCAAGTTGTTGCGGTTTTTCTTTTTTGAGTTAGAGCATTTCAAAAAAAAACGATATGATTTTTCAGTCTAGAATTTTATATATTTTATTATATTTTACATGTAATTTTATGCCAATATTCTCTGTTCAAACGCTTATAAAAAAAATTGTGCCTATGGATTTTGATGATTTTTGAATGACAATAAAAACTACTTGTGTGGAATATTCTATTAAATTTTCAAGTATTTTATAAAAGTCAATTTTTTTTATCACCGATTATAAAAAAAAAAATGTAAAAAATTCGAATTTTGTATATGCCTATAAGTGGCTTAAAAATCAATATAATATTTTGAAAAAATATGACAAAGAAAAAGGCCTATCTAAATACCTGGTGAAAATTTCAAGTTTCTGCGACTTATAATTTTTGAATTATAACAAATATTTAAAACCATTTGACTATAAATTGCTATTTTATGCAATTTCGTAAAAATTCGTTTTTGAGTTAGAGCATTTTAAAGAAATGTATTTTGTAAAAACGTGATTTTTCGTAAAATTTCCCGGTTTTTCATAATTTTTTTATCGTTTTTTTTCGATTTTTTAAAAAAGTATTGAAAAAGTTGGATTTTTGACTAACCCAAGTACCATCTACATTCACTTTCTTTTCAGAAAAGTTGCTGTTTAAGAAAATCGAAGCATTTTTACTACCAAAAATCGTGTTTTCAGACACAAAAAAAAAAAAAAACACATCATTGAAAACCAATAGATTCCATCACTCCGTTCAGAATCTAATAAAGAAGCAGACAATACCAAACTTATTATTATTTTTTTTTTAATTTAATTTGCCTTTTAGTAGAATAATTGCAATACTAAAATATTTCTTAGGTAAATTATGAAATATTATTCGAACCATTTTTTTGTACATATGTAATTTTGTTAAAGTATGTATGTATATGTAATATAGATATTATTTATTGTTGATGTCAATAAAATAAATCACAACAGAATATTATAATTGACAAAAAAATAAAAAAATATTGGAAGTAAGATTTCAATGGATTAATGTTAGTGATAATCATATTCTGATGGTAGGTTAAAAATATATATTTCAATTTATTTAAAAAAAAAATTTTTTAGGTATAAAAAAGGTATAAAATGTAAAATAGCAATTGTAAAATCGTAATAGCGTAATTCACTGGATCCCGAAAATTATTTTAATAAATATGTTTAATTTTGTCGTGGATTTGGCCCGAAAGTCACTGGTTTGCCAACTCTTGTCATGATCACCCACTTTTCGTAATACGATTAGCAAAAGATCCAACAAGATGGGACTTATTACGAGTATATATATAATAATAAGCGCGTAGTGAGTTCTAAAATAGCCATTTTACTTAATGGTGTATGACGTAAACCTGGAGAAATGCTTACCTTAAGATGATAATCCTATCTCTTGTAGGTAATAAGGTATATTGATAAACACTAAGAATGGGATTAGGTTACTATACTTAGGCAAAACTGCAAATAATAGTATTAAACTAAGCGATAAAATGAGATAAAAATGCGTTGAAATTGTTCGTTAGCTAGTTTCTTCGTTAATTTATGATTCAAGTAATAAATAATAAAAGTTTGGGTTAATTTAGATAATCAGGATATCATGATAAAAACAAATATTCTTAATTTATATTATAAATTATTATTTTTCAATAATAGTAACTTGATCACGTACAAATTTCGATGGAACTGTTAATCATTGAATAAACAAATCGATCTTTTATTTTTTAAAACTAACAAATATTTTATTAGACTTTTTTAAGAGAACTGACAATTTAAATAATTAAATGCGTAGTCGTAAATAATGAATTTGAAATTTGAACGGATCAGCGAAAAAATGAATAAAATATTATTGCTCAATAGAAAAATATAATTAGAAATATTACGTTATGATATGACTCAGATAGTTACTATTTGTGATCCAAGCCAATTGAATGTTTAATTTCGTATATGAATAGTTTTTTTTGTTATAATTTAAACGTTGACAGAATCTCTGCGTGTGTCCAAAAACAGCTTTAAATTTGTTAATGTTTACAGAGTATACTGCAGTGTATCAAACCCTATTACATCAATAATAATTCTAAATATATATATAGTAAATTATGTAATAGTACATATTAAATACAATATAGTGAATTATGTACAGTGATATGAGTGTAAAATAATGTGTTTGTATAAGTTTTAATTTAAAATAATTACAATTTTTACAGCCTGTATACGTAACTTGACACGGTTTTTGGTAATCACCAATTAATAGGTAATAGCAATACAATTTAAATTATTTCATTAATTAGTCAAGTTTAGAGTTCAAAGTTTTGGGGGTGTTAGATATTTGTATGTTCATTATATTCCAAATAATTTATTTAACATAACAGAAGACGCAGATACTTCCACGTCGTTTTATGTGGCTTTACTGTGCAAGCGATTCCAGAAATGTTTTTGATCCTGCGATAAATACAGCCACATCTATTGAAATGGCCATACTTTGGGTGCGCAAAACTTTGTTTCATGGTTGGGAATTATCTAGAAACTTATCTTAAACTGGGAAATTACTGTGATGATGACGGTAGAAAAAACTTCACGAAAAAAACACAGAACTTCTTATGGTTTTCTACAGTGTAGGAAAGTGGTCTTTAAACTTTTTGACTCACGACTCAATTTTCTTACAATAAATTTTTTGCGACCCATATCAGCGTTGTTAGCCAAAAAAAAGTTAAGATTGCTTGGAGTAGACCAGACAGTAGACTTATCGTGATCCTATCTTAAAGATTACGCGATCCAAAATTGGGTCGTGGGCCTCGTGGCCCATAGTTTGAAGACCACTGGTGTAGAATACTTTACCCTTCACTCGAAAATATAGGGTCAAAGTGTTGAATGAAGAGTCAAAACTGTTTGAATTATTTAAAATTCTAAAACGTAAAATAATTTATTGATAACCACAAAATACACATTTCAAATACAGTGGCGTATACATTTTATCATAATTAAAACAACGCAGTTCACATTCATTTTCCGGATTGATTTATAAAAGTCCTGTTTATTACAATTTAGAAATCATAATATTTTCGTTGAGCATTAACATAATTGTATTATGGGGAACCAAAATGTATAATATTACGTTATGGAATACAATTATTTTCATTTGATACTTAAGGGAAACAAGTACACATATTGTAGTGAACTTGAATAATAATTTATATTTTATAAGATATATAAGTTCCTTCCCAACCGAGGTGTGTAGGATAGATTGCCTGAGGAGCTTATTTCCTTTATTTTATTTATTTATTTTTTTTGTTATGATTTATTATAAATAATATAAGAAATATTTGCTTAATTCTTTATAAAGAAAATTATAATAGGGTGCGATAGTATTTAATCAGTATTTTGAGTTCAGATTTGATCAAACATTTTAGATAGGTAATTTACCCAAGTTGTAATTCTCTTTCTCAATTCATTTTCTCAATTATCTATCTTTTTCAATCATAATCAATGTAAAAAAAAAAAAAAACATTATCAATTATCAAACTCAACATCGTATAAACTTCAATATAAATTAAAAACTTGTTCTAAATCTTATCCCGCATCAAATGGGTATCAAGATGGATATTTCTCAATAATAATAATAATATGTAGGTACATCTAAATGTGAACGAATAATAGAAGAGACTCAACGTATCCAATCACCTTAAAAACTTAGAGTCGTATCATATAGATGAATTTTACGTTCATGTAAGTGAAAAAGGTTAAATAGGTAATGATAAATATTTTGTTTAAACCAAATTTTATTCCTTTGAAAAGTTGTTAGTAATAGAATAAATTTACTTGAATAATCATCAAATCATCAGTGTGTATAACATTGATACGAAATGGCAAAGACAATTCCACTAAATCATTTTCGAAATCTTAAAAAATCATATTTTATACCCGACGTGGACCTTAACGTAGTAATTTAAATACGCTCGTCTTTAAAAATTTCACTTGAGATATTATAATAACAATTCGAAGAACACCGAACCCTATGAAGAGCAAACATTAACTTTTTTGATTAATCGAGTTTAATCACGATGTCATAAATTTTTAGAAAGTTTTTTTTTTTAATTTTCAATTTCTGGTTACCCGCAGCTTCGAGTGACGCTAATTAACTCTGAACGGTACGATAAATCTATGTTACATGTATTAAACAACCAACAGGTGCGTTGTTCTAAATTTACTGAATTATCGAAGATAGATACTTAAGATAAATCTAATAGATTGAAAAATATAACCTCTTACTGCCGCGACAAGTATTAATTATTATTTTATTTTTCGATAATTTTTAAGTACTTACATTATCATCCATTCCACGATAACTTAGCAAAATGTAAAACCAAAATCAAAGTGCTTAAAAAAAATATGATTAAATATAATTTCTTCATATTATACGGCTTTATTGAACAAGAATGTAAATTGTAAGTTATTTTTCATTTTAATCAAAATACGTCTTATCTTTTAAAGTTTATTTATAATAAAAGAAATGTTATAATCAGCACTGATTCATAACTATTATTTAAATAAGTACATGTTTAATGCAATTACTTATACATTATAATATATTTAATCTTAAGAGATTTCGCCGTGTGATTATTAAATTAAAATAGTTCAAATATTTTTGTAGAATACAACGTATATGCTCCAATGAATCTGGTTATAATTTTGCAGTTATAACGATAAATGTAAAGATAACAGCTTTTGTTCTATAAAACTTAAAATTATGTTATATATATATATATATATATATAGACTCATTTTTATAGAAAAATTATTTCGGATTTTCTGACTGGTGTGTAATTACTGTGAAACGTTTTTCATGTTATAACTAGGATAGGAAAATTACAAAAATCATATATATTTTTTGAAAGATTAACTAGTGCATTTTTACCTATTAAAATAAAAATGGAAAATGTCGCTTTATATCATACATTTGAAATTATTGTAAAATTATAAACGATATTGAATGTTGTTGCTCGCAATAGTTTTTATATCTTTCTTAACAAATATATGAGTATAAAAACCTAGGTTAAGTTAATTAAATTTTTTCATATTCTATAGTGAATACTGTTGAGGTATACGCTATACTTTGAACAGTAAATTCCTTGAAAGTAAAAGTTGAATATTAATAATTATTATGTATATTCTTCTATGATTTTTTTTTTTATAATTCTAGTGAAACCTCTATAAAATCCAACTAAAAATTATTCAATTCAAAGTTATAACTTTTATTATGTATTTTTTATTTATTATTTAGAGATTACGAAAACACTCAATAGTAATCAAATAAAATATTAAACCAATGAAGGCAAAATTGAACATAAATATTAGTAATAAATTACAAAATATAATAAGACAATAATTAAATAAGAAAATGTTCAACTAATCAGCTACTTACAATATAGTAGGTATAAAATATAGAATATAACTAATAAAATTAGCATATAAACGTGCTACATATATTACAAATATATTATGTACGATCGATTAACTTGTTGTAATTATTCTTCATATATAGCTATTATGTATAAATACTAAGTAAAACAAAAAAGAAGTTTGCTATTATCGAGTGAATAAATTTTGTAGATAGCTGTACAAATATATTAGATCAAGATTTAAATATTTTTGAGCATGATGATTCACATGATTTCACACTGAAACGTCTTAAATTATTAATAGAAAAGTATAAACAGACAATAGTTAATGTTTGTTAAACCGATTTCAAGTACCGAATACTTTTTTACGTGTGTAAATTACATTTTCATTTCGTGACATTGTTTCCCTACATCATAATATTAATCTCAACATTCAATAAGAATTAAGAATTGGTAATTAGCAATTAGTTATCATTTAAAAAACAAAACTAAATAATTTTTCAACCCGAATACTATGTTATTTTTTTACAAATAAACGCATGCACATATGTGTATATGACTATATTATTACATAAATGTACTCATATACATCACATATAATATACATTTATTTATATTTTTACTTAGAGAAAATAATTACGGTTTTGGTTAAATTATTACGAGGGTAGATTTTTACACATATTTTGAATTGAAACTACCTAAATTATTAATCATAATGTTTTATTATTAAATTTATACTTGTTATGAAATATAAATATCATATAATATACACTTGTAGGAAAAAGTTAATAATATCTCATTTTTAATAGTGGACATGTTGTTATATATTTTTTGTTCACAACCTAAAATATGCCCTGTAAAGTTGATAGATATATAGGGTCGAAACTGTAGCGTAGGGGAAATAAAACAATGGCGTTTCACTTTGCGTGTTTTACACACGAAGTTTCATTATTAATATAGAAATAAATCCTACTTCAAACACTATTTTGAATGTATGATTACAATTTATATTTTTTAAAAATTATGCTGTAGGGAAATAAATACTACGAGTAGCTGTTAATGCCTTGACCCATTTCGTTTGTGAATTATTATTATTATTTTTTTTTTTTCGTTTTAGAGCCTTACCAATAAGCATTACTGCTTAACTATTACATATCAATTATTATCGTGTAGAATAATATCAAATTTATAAGATGAATAGTTACTGAAATTGTCAAATCTAAGTCTAAATTATATATTAAAAAAAAAAAATATGTATAATATTTTTATTTCATACGAAATAAGTTTATAGTTTTACTCATTTTAATATTCAATCCTTCAAAAATATCAAATGAATACATTTTTAAATAATAAATAAAATATTAATTTTTTTTTCACTTTAAATAACTAAAAAATGAATATGAAAGATAAAAAGTGTGTGTGTTACCAGTACGCGCGCGGGAAGTTAAACTTCTCTTGAACGGTAGACGTGAGTGTGCGAAAAAGAAAGAAAAGCATGGATAGACTGGGGTAATGAGGATAATAAAGAAAGAAAAAATTAATGTAAATTATATTTTTTGTATTTTTTTTTTTTTTTTATGCTAATGATTGATTATCATTTTGCTCAATCAGTATAGTAGTTATGATTGGCATATGATGACTGAAATACGAAACGTACATTTGTGACTGAACATTATCCATATATCGCGTAAAAATTGCATTGATTGTTGTGCCTGATTTAGTAGTCGAAAATTCGGAACCAATAATATAATTTATAATACGTTCTAATACGTTGTTTGTTTTCGGACAGCCAAATAAATTTTATAGATATTTTAAAAAAAAAAAACTTATGAAAATCGAAAATTTAAATTGTCTATAAATAAGTCAAAGTATATCAAAATACTTTGAAAACTTAATCATGTTTAGAAAAAGTCAATATAAAGATTTGGTGAAAATTTCAAGTGCTTGCAGTTATTTGGTATTGAGTTAGAGCATTTTAAAAAAATGTGTTTTGTCAAAAAGTGGTTTTGAGTTAAAATTTCCCGTTTTTTCGTAATTTTTTTATCGTTTTTTTCGGCGCTTTGAAAAAGTTGCATTTTTGACTCGCCCAAGTACCACCTACATTCACTTTCCTTTCCAAAAAGTTGCTGTTTAAGAAAATCGAAGCATTTTTACTAGCAAAAATCGTGTCCTCAGACACAAAAAAAAAAAAAAATTATTATCATCGTCGTCGTCGAAACCGCATCGGCTGTCACCGACCAACATTATATTTATAATACATAATATTATTATTATGTCATATTATGTACATGACGTACTGATACAACTACTAACACAACCCATAGCCGTTTACAAAATACAGCTACGACAATCCGCGTACGGGCGGCCGTTCACTTATTTTTTTTCTCACTGCCCTGCGTAAAGAAATATAACTTCAAAAACTCATAGAAAATAATCAATACGTAAAAAAGTTTAAATAAAAAAATATATAAAACGTATATTTTCTAATTTTTAACTCTCATTAAAATAATTAATGACCTACTCAAACATTCAAATATACAGAGTTTTGGTTAAATGGTGCAGCTCCTTTCATCATAAAATGCCTCGATTAGTAAACGGAAAAAAATCATTATGATTAAACAATATTATCTCGTTTTGTTATAAGTTTTAAAATATAGGCATATCGAAATAGTTTTGTGTTACAATAAAAAAAATTAATGAAAAAGTCTAAAATCCTTTTTTTAATACACAAATACGCTATTAGTAACTCGTAAAATGTGTTTAATTAAACACTAGTGACTAGTCTCTCTTTTAGTTTTAACATAAAAAAAAAAAAACGTGTTCTGTTTTGTTTTGTTTAAATTACAACCGTAGAACAATATATATTTTGACAATATATTATTCCAGAAGAATTAGATTACACACTTATACAGGTACTACTAAAACAATGTAAAATCAAAGTTTACAATTACAAAACACAAAACAATGAACATTGTTTTAATTTGAACCGTGGGTATAATGTTTAACATTTATTCGTTGTTACGGTTATACTGTCGTGGATACTAGGGACGATTAATGTTAATAAAGTTGTTTTGAAGAAAAGAAAAAACTAAGATAAGTAATATGTCTTACATCACTAACTGAAATACAATAATAAGTTAATATGTTCGGTACGCTAAGATATATTATGGTAAAGATCAAGTTGCTTGATTGTAGGGATTTATGAGAAAAGTAATTCAATGTGTATAAGCCATAGATGGACATGAGAAATAATAATTATCTAAAACAATCGATATGGACAAAACTAGTAAAAAAATGGATATACGGAGTAATGTCGAGTAAAGGCGGAAAAAATGTCAAGCTCAAAATTGTGTAGTGATATAATTAGAGAAAGGGATATGTCTGAATATCATTGATCAATGTTTTATGTTATATAAAAAAAACTAATCTTGACTGATTTATCATCGCTGAGCCGGAACCATCGGACGGATCAGTCTGAAATTTCGCATACACATAGCTATAATAGGGCATTTGCTAAGAAAAAAATTATTGAAAATCGCATTTTTTAGCTCAGAGCTCAAAACTGCCATCTTTTTCACTAACTAGTTAGTAGTTACTAAGGTAATATTTTATGTTGATTTTATCATAATGGATATAAATATTCATTAGTCATTAAATATTGCGAGTCAGCAGTAATTATGACATCATTAATGATAAGAACCAAATAACTAATATCGTATCGAAAAATTATAACTTTTTATACATCAAAGCAATCATTCTGGTCAAAATCGTGTATAAAGACATAAAAAAAAACAGATTATAGCACTAACAAAGAATTTATTACAACTTTTAACCTGGTATCATTATGGTCCTAATTTGACATTCACATAATCATAATACTAGTAAACTTAAGTTTGATTTTATAATGTAGACACCCACTAAGAAAGGATTTTTACAATTCAACCTCTAAAAAGAGTAATAATAACTTTCAATCATAATATTATTAACGTTCATAATTTTATAACTGAAAAATTAAACTCGGCTTTGCTCGGCCTGATAACAAAAGCTAGTTCATTATATATTGAATATTAGTAAAACGTATGACAAAATTAACAATACGGTCTTGAAACTTAAATTTTAAAACCAATTTAATAAAACAAAATTGTTTGACTATTATCAAGATCAAATATACTCAAACGAATTATTTTAATAAAATATGGTCAACCAATATTAAATGATTGTTAGAGTGAGATTGTGAATATTAATTTTACTATTATAGTTTTATATAATTATAATTTTCATTACTTTTTATTGGTCGACATAAGAACATTAGTACAATTTCATTGTACTAATTAATTTATTATTTTAATGCGGTATAAATTGTCATGGTGCAATTAATTCAAATTTCAAAATAAATATACATTATTTTAATTCAATACACTCATATAATAGGTACATATAAATGTTGTGAAATTGGAAAATCGCAGATTCTGTTGATATTTTAGAAGTATTAGATGTTTACGTTTTGATTTCCACTCATTTCCATTCAAGGTGTAGGAAACTTACAGGAAAATCCTTGCTGTCGGTCAAAAAGACGCAGATGAGGGACCTATTAAATCTCGAATTAGAGTCTTATTCCTTAAAGATTCTGTCGTTGAACCATGCCCGTCTTTTTATATTATATACGTATGCAATGTAAATATTTATCTCATCATTTTTGCCTATATTGTTCATAATATGCCCCAGATAGTAAATGTTCATACTTCACATTGAAAAATTTTTAGCTCGCTTTACAATATCACAATATTGTAACATATTTAAATTCCAATTTAAGAAGCTTCGATAAATAATGTAAAAGTCGAAACGGATATATTCATAAGATTTTAAAATATATTATACTTGACTCTCGTTGTTATGTATACCTACATTTATAAGATTCGGTACTTCATAAATATTAAAGAACATTGAACTGGAATTGTGGTTTTCGATGCAATAGTAATATACTAGTAATATATATAATATACTACAGTGTTGTAGCAATAATAGTAATATCTATATAATACTTATAATTAAAGGTACTTACGGATAAGCCTGGTTGCATCAAACATGTTTATAAATTATTTAATTCTATCTGGTAATCGTATTGTACATTTCAAACCTTCTGCGTAGGGAATAGTTAATAATAGCTAGTATAGCAACTATGTGTGTATAACGTGAATTATTTTCCAATCCCGAAAGTTCATTTATATATTGGTTTAATCAACTATAAGCTCTCATGTATTGCACTCCTATTCTGAAAAGTATGAAATTCTTTTATTTATTCACTTTGTATACTCGTAGCTATTAATTATAAAAATTATAGTACAGCCCAACATTATTACCGAAAAAATAATATAACCATAATAAAAATTACGTGTATTTTACAGCTAAATAAATAAAATAGTATATACAATAAAAAAAAAAATGGAAATTATGGTTTTATCATATTTTATTTCAATAACAATTTTATTATAGCACTCCCAATACTGTGCAACAGGAAAATGTATACTTGGATACTTAATCGATAAAAATAACAAACCGATCATGAGAATTAATTTTCTTTTAAAGTCGATAGGTAGTATGCATTTAAAATTTGATCACTATTGGATATATATATATATATATATAAAGTAATACATATATTTATATAATAATAATATAATAAATTATAATACTAAAAAATTGTTGTTACAATGTAACTTTATAGATAGAATTTATTCAATGTTCTGTGACTCTAAATGTTTACATATGGCTTTGATTTAGTTTTACGATCCAAAAAACGTGTTTTAAATAAGTATGATAAATTATTCTAGCATACCAAAAAAGTTAATAGTTTTATAATATTAATTCATCTATGACACTATATAGTTATGAATATTATGAAGTACATTGAAAAAATATAATTTTATTTGTCACAATTTCGTAAAAATAAAAATAAAATCAACAATATTTTCTTCCTAGTTATATTAATGTACAATCGAAATACAAAAGTAAAAAAACTTTGATATGATGTTGGAAGATATAAAATATGCACCACTTATTATTATAGTGTTTTCGTATTACGCGTTCAAGATACCTACTTCTGAGAAATAAAAACACTGCATATTGCATAATATATACTCTCTTGACTTTTATGAAGTCTAATAAAAAAATATTATTACTATAAAATTCTCATCAAAGTTTAAACTTTTAGTCGCGTTATTTTGCATTATGAACAAGAAATAAATCTATTAGCCTTACCGTGATCAATGTTTTAAATTTACCAAAATTGTATTTAGAAATAGTTCTACATTTATATGAAGAAATTAGATAAATATTAAACAATCTGTAAAATATAATATAACCATATTACCATAGAAATTATAATGAATAAAAAAAATCTGCAAATAAGATATTCGACCATATATAGTATATGAGTATAGAAGTATAGAATATCTCAGTATATGAGCTTAAAGAATATTTATTTTTGAATACATATTTTAATATTGAATTATGTAATTATGTAGTAAATACTAAAAACACATAATATAATCTAAAATAGCTGCAAATGACTGCGATATTATAATTTTATTTTAATAATAAGAAAAATATATAATTTAATTGATATGAATTTTAATAATTTGATTATCATAAATTATATTTTTCTAATTTATTCCCTGCTGAAATATATTATTTAAGCTTGGTGAGTAGATAAAGAATATCAAATTATCCAAGAAGAATTATCTTATTAAAGAAAAATTATTTTTTATTGTGCACATTGAAACGATCGAGAAAAAATTACTTTGTGATAAAAAATCGGAGAAGATGACGGAAATGCACGACAAATTATTTATTAATGGGACGTTTTACATTTTAATTTTTTTTTTTTTTTTTTTTTTTTATGTTGTATAGTTCGAAAAGTAATGAAGGTGTAATATAAAACTGTAATAATTCGAACCAGAGATTTACATAAAATTTGTATTGATATAATACAATATATAACACAATAGGTGTTTATAATAATAATCGCCGCCGGCACACTCGATTTCAATATTTTTATGTAATTTAATTTTGCTACAGCGGTATGACAAAAGCAATGGGGTTCGATTAAATATTTACAATTATAAAACATTTTCCGTAGTTTACAATAGGACATAACATATGCTGCACGTGTAAAAATCTAAACATAATCAAATTATTGTTTACTGATTATTATTAATAACTACCTAGGTACCGAGTGATATGGTTGTTAAATTATAGTTTGTGCAAAACATGCATGGCGCGGATATAAAAATCATAAATACCTGTACAATTTTTACGTGTCAGATGTGTGTCTACCAAAAATCAACACAGTTCCTCTGGTTTAAACATAGAAAAGACTATAGTGAATAAATAATAGACTAATTATTTATCGTTATATTATATTATAATATATAAACTAATATCGATAAATATTCATGTAAGCGTATAAAAAATTACACAACTTTTTTTCTAAATAAAATAAAATATTTAAGATGACTGAATTATTAACATAAAAGTTTCGAATTTTGTACGACAATACTCCATAAGCTGTTTAGTTTTTCATCTTTCCTGAAAAAAATGGACTTATTACCTTTATGAAGTCAGCGATTCATAATAAATTTTATCGAACGATCTGTACATAATAACAGAAAGCGTAAAAATGACAATGTGTACGTTTTCTAAACATTCATATAACTGATTAGATTAAAAAATTAAATCTTAAACGAAAACAACACGCCAAAAAGCCTTCAATAACTATTCGTTACACAAAGTTTTAATTTATGCACTTCTACGATAATAAAATCAAAAGGAAAATCGTGTACTATTTAATTAATGAAATATGATAAAATAAATGAATATTTAATTTAATTTAATTAATTAGATACTTCACTACTTCAGTTAACAATATATTCTGAATTTATATTTTTAATATCTGATATAATTTTATAATAATAATTCACTCTACATTTTACTGTTTCGAGGTCAATGTTATTTTTAATCTCGAACACGTTAAAAAATAAACCATTCTATTTTAGTATCTAAAAATATATTTCCATTTAAAAGAAAGTACCACGCAGACCCAGAATTGATTAAATATAATTGCGTAATATTTACTTATATGTTAGAATTATAGAGAATAATGATATTATAAATAACAATTACATATTTTAATCATTCAACTTTCGAGTCCTGATAAGATTAATTATCAAAATAAATAATTATAAAATATTTTTTAGTAGTTTTATATTTCATAAGCGAAATGTTTCACATTCATGTCGGTAATGAATAGTTGCCGTTGTATCTTTAATTTATTATCCGCTCTAATGTGTGGAATAACATCCTATTGATTATCTGATATTTGGAGATGGATTTAATTATTGAAAAAAACGATCAATTTCAATTGTATTAGTGAAATTTTATTACATATTGATATACTGTTACACACTTTCCGATAGCAACATGAGTAAATTAATTAAAATGTCAAATGTAAAAAAAAAAAGAATAAAAAGAATATATAATTGAAATTGAAATAAAATCAAAAGCTGGATTTTCTGAGCTTTTCAATAGTTAAAAATAAGTCGTATTTTTTAATTTAATGGTGTTTTGAAAGGTTTTATTCTAACTCATAAAGTAAAAAAGATTTACAAAAAGAAAATACCATGTTTATTAATTTCGTATAATACAGATCTGAAAAATGAAATGGCGTACAAAGTTCTTGTAATGTACATCTACAAATTTCTTGGAACTGACCGCATTTACTGATACACATATCGACTGGTAAAAGGCCAAATGGGTAAAACGACACGGTGTATACTACGAGATAACCAACCGACAGTAAGATCTTTCGGTTGCACTAACGCTAGTGTACGTCTGACCATTTAGTAATGAGATAAATTATGTATTAGAATTTGGATTTTTTGGGACAAGTGACATAACTGTTACAAAATTAGGGGATAAGTGCATTTTTTAAGGGTATAAGAGATTATACACTATTGAACATTTTATAGGCTAAACGATTAATTCATGGTACTTAGTCCTTTATACTATTGTCGCTATTACCTTTCATAATAATAACAATATGACTAATTATGACTTATGATTTATGAGTATCTAACCATTATTAATAATTGATACTGATAACACGAGTAAATTTGTTATATGTACTATACCTATCTCCGTTGTATAATTGTTACTAGTCTACATTGAACACTCTTAAAGGGTCATTCATTACAAAAAAAAAAGTAATAATAATAACAATGCTAAACGCCAAAAAAAGGTAAGTTTTAGTTTAATTCATTATGATAAAAAATTTACTCAATATTTCAATGTATTGATTAGTGTCAGAACATCAAAGTAACATGTAATATATAATAACCAGCTTGTTCATAACGCTTAAATAAATACCTAAGCGCCAACGTTAAAATTTGAAATTTTTTTTTTTTTTGCTCTTCTAAACAATAGTAAAATTTCACTTAGCCCTTTTTGCTTTTTACCAGTCGATATACTGCTCGTATTTGTAAAAAGTTATAATAATAATAATATTAAAAATAATAATTAATCATTTAAGTTTTAGTAGTCCGTTACACAGTCGTAATTTATAGAAAAAAAAAAAGCTATAATTTTTACAATTTTGAAAATGTACAAATGATTTAACTACTCGATTTATTGGATTTTAACTACAATAGTTTGTTTCATAATATTTTTCATACACCATATAACTATGAATAATATATACTTATAATATGAATTTGATATATGAAATGGAATTGATAAGAACATTTACCTACAAGTCTTATTATTGGAACTTATTAATTTTGAAACTGGACATTTGTACGATATAATTTTAATTATAAATGTATAACATGATTAAATAATTTGGTGAACCAAATAAAAATGTTTCAAAAATAATTAAAAATTATCAAGTTTTGCAGTATTGTATTTAAAGATTATTGTATGACATTATATAACACAATATTTAATAAATCGCGAATACTTAATTCTGGTGAACGCACGAGTACGGTTAGTGAGTAACAAATTTGGTATCTACTCCAAAATGATCATAGTGTAATTAGCCTTCCAACTATTAGGCCGCGGCTAACAGCTACAACCTTACGGAAATATCCAGGATCTGGTGTTTATAATAGTAAATATACATAGAAGTTTGCACTTGTTGGAAACTAATTTCCAGGTTTATGGTAATAAACACTTGTGCTTAGAAGTTCTACGTAATATTATACTTACTTATACATGTAGTTTCACTAGAACACGTTATAATTATTATTCATAATGTTTGGTTCACCCTTCTAATCATCATGACGTTTATTATATTATATTATTAATTATTATTATGTTTATTAAAATAGTTATTATTGGTTGGGAATTAACGACATAATGCGAGTTGGTATTTTATTTTTAAATATATCAAAAATCCCATTACAGTTAGGTATTGTACTACTGTAGGTACATACATTTAAAGAAATTTAAGATATTAAATATCTTATTGAAAGCAAACAATTAATGCAGTCCATTCAATTATCAATCTGTATTGACGTTTTTTTAATGAGATGGTATTCCTTCTTTGTGGTCGCATAATTAATATTAAATCGTTCTTGGCGACGATTCACTTTTATTCGAAACAAGAGTAATATATTGATTGTGGTTGTTTAAAAAAAATCCAAGACCAATAATGAACATTAGAAAGTTGTGCTAGTGAATTGTCATTATTTAACTTACGAAAAAGTTTAATTCAAACGAAAAACAATATTTCTACTCGTATTTCTATTTCTATTCAAAATACATTAGACTCAATTTTGAGTCATCGTTTTATATGCATATTGGTTTTTATTAATTATCAATACGGATGCATGCTATTGATGTCTCATAAGCAACTAATACAGTAAAACTTGCTTAAGACGCTCGCGCTTAAGATACTTTCCCGCATAAGACGCTGTTTTCCGTCGTCTCCTAGACATTTCCTATACTAGTCAATGTGAAAACCACCTATTAAGATGTTAATTATACAGCAGATTACAATATATTTTAGTAGTTCTGTGAAAATAAAAATATGTACCTATATAGAAATTTTACTCATTTACGTGTTCTTATCATTTTATTTTATCACTATACCAACATATAATTTGCACATACGTCTTTTATCATTACTTTTATAACAGTTTTACTGTATTTCATTGTGTTATAAGATTTAGTAAGTCTTAATTTGATCGTAAGTGTACAATCGTTATTTTGTAAAAATACGTAATATGTATATTGTATATTGTATAAATGTATTACTCGTTAAATTTTGTTGAATAATAACAAATGAACTCGATATTTCAATCACTTTTTTTTTTTTCAATTCTCGCTTAAGACGGCCTAGAGAGCTGGTCCCTCAAAGGGCGTCTTAATGGAGCTTTACTATACATATATGAAATATTACTCATGAATCATGATATACATCTTAAGTTTGAAATTAATTTTTTTTTTACTTTTTTGAAGAAAATAACTGCTGAATTGTATATTATTGTTTATAAAAATGCACCTAATGTACAAAAACTTACAAGAGAACCTTACTTTTTCTTCGCGAAAATATATATGAAATGTTTTTATTAAAAAACTTAAATAAAGTAAAACCATATAAATATATGTTATAAAAATAATAACAGTTAATGTGGATTGAACAAAATTAAAATAATTAAAGCATAATCTTATAAATTGTTTAACAGAATAAAAGTATTGATCAGATTACAAAGTTGTATTATTAAACTGTGTATTTGATAAAGTAACTGTAGATTAAATATTAACACGGACAAGTTACGATAACTCCCTAAAACTAGAAATACACTTAAGTCGTAAATGTATTAATATAAATCTTGATAACTTAAATTTTTCCACGACACTTTGGACACGAACTGTCGTGAATTCGTGACTCATTGTTATAATCGTATATATTTTAACGTTGTGAATAGTTACAAATAAAATTATGTAAATACTTTATAAATGCTTATAATTATAATATTAGTATTACAAACTATTTTCTCACTCACTGACTACAACTGAGTTAAAAGCTAATCAGTATTTGGAATAATTATTTATTATTATCATTATCTGATGTTCTTGTTCTTTATATTTGTACAAAACAATTTATCCAAGTGCATACTATTAATGCATACTTTTATTCTGTTCAATTGCAGTTTACTGAACAATCTAACTAAATATAATGAAAAGTAATCCGGAAAAATGTACGTAATTATCAGTACCTTCGACACTGCTATATTTTTAATGTATAAATGATGTTATAATACTTTGCGTGTATCTCTAAGCCATATCCGCATCTAGTTATTGTTTACAAATTATATATGTATTTCATATAAACGGTCATGTTCAGAGCTATTACAAATCCGTTGTCCGAGTAAAATGAAAACAATGGTACATTATATAAACGCTGTGATTTTATGTATTTTCTATTAACACAATAATTAGAATGTATAAATTATATACATATAATATTACAATAAGCTATATGTAAGTGTATAAAACATCGAGTTTTAAACGTACACCTATAATAACAACAACATTGGGTGTTTTAGCTTTACCGAAATCTGCTAGCTACATGCTGTTTAATTGACAATAATAACCACTGGAGAAACAGAAAAATACTGTATAACCCTTAGTGCAACGAAGTATATTTCAACACATGAAGTATTTCGTGATTACAGTTTTTATAGTTTTGTATCGTTTGCACCCGAAACAATTGCAAAGTACGAATTGCACACAGCTACAATTAACGCTTATCTCGATTTATTAAATTCAAATTTCTGAAAAAATTAAAAAATAGAGTGCCTATTTTTCCTTTCTTTCCCCCCCCCCCAACAGGCAAACCTGCCATAACAAAATCAATGATAGTATGCGTATAGTTAATACCATATGTTTTTCTCCTTACTTTCATGAACTCGATTGGAATGTATTATTAACGGAATACGTTTTCTATTATAATAATATAATATACTATGTATATCTTGTACAGGCTTTTCATCATTGAATATTTTTGGATCTTTGATCAAAATCAATAAAGGATAATATTTTTTCCTTAATAATTTTCTCGCTCAAGTTCAAGGCGATCTCTCTTCCGTTCATTTCCCACCCGATTTTTCGTGAGCCATGGGAATTTTTTTCCTGGGATTTCCTGTTATTGTATGGTACTAAAAGCTTATGTTATTTTCCAAAATAATAAAACTCTCTTTTCAATATGATTTTATAACTAAATGTATACATAATATATATTACCTAAAAGGATACTAGATGATTTACTTTGATGTTAATAACATTTAAAAGTAGTATATTATTAAATAAATATTTCAGTTATATTTTACGTTTTATTAATATAATTTTTAAAAAAAGGAATTAAAAAAAAAAATAAGTTTATATGTCCCTTTTTCTGTATATCATGTTTTATTTACATATTTCTTTGTAATTTAAAGAAAATTAATAAGTAATTCAAAGAATACAGTGTATTTTAGTTATTTTTGTGTAACGATCTAAAATCAAAATTAAAAAAAAAAGACAAGAGCACAGACCCTCGATGGCTTATAAGACCATAAAAATGTATACCATCTAAAAAATATTGGAAAAAAAATATAATATAATTGACCTTATCTCTTATATCTACACTTTTGTAACTAAAAAACGTCGCTTGAAGGCTTTATGTTAATGTGTCAGAAACCCATCAACCAAAAACGTTAGAATATATTCTCAGATTAAAGAAAAGAAAAATAGTACATACCAATAAAATATATGAATTATTTATAAACAAATAATGTAACATAATCCTTATTGTCATTAAGTATTATTCAATATAGAAATCTGTAAAATTGCTTACCCAAAAACTCTCGTTGGCGATCACGGAAAAACATTACATTATCAATTCAATTTTCCGTCTTTAATCCACATTTACAACTTATACGAACATTAGATAAAATTGAAAAATACATTTTAAACCCAATTGAGGTGATCTTTCTTTTGAAATACTTTTACTCAGTTCAAAATAGTATATAGGAATTGTTATTATGCTACATCACACTGACACACTGGTTTTTATACGACCACTTAATTTCTAAATTTGCAGATTTTCATGAAACCGTATTATTACTTGATTTTTAAACGATGGGATTATTGTATATATTATATTTTTAATTTTCATTAATATTTCTTAACCTGCCAAATCATCAAAATCATTTCTTATAAATATAAAATTCTTACTGAATCATTTAAGGAATTGTAAGCCATGATCTTTTGTCCGTTTATCAAACGTGAAATGTAGGAATTAAGACGTTTTCTATTTTCAACGTACCAATCAATCAATTAATGTAATAATAATTATTAAAACTGATCTGAATTCGTTGTGAAGTCTTTTTTAGATCCACTTTCTTAAATTTTAAAATTTTGTTCTAAACATATCCAAAAATTAACTTTTGTTGATTTTTATATTTCCAATTTGTTTAATTATACTTTAAAAAATTTTGAGAGACAAAATCAAAAAAAAGGAAAAGTTAATCTGAATTGGATATAACGACGAATTCAAATCAGTTTTCAAAATTCTTATCACATTCATTGATCTATCGGTACGTTGGAAATAAATAATCGTCTTAATTCCTATGTTGCGCGTGGGATTGACACAGACAAAAACTCATGGCTTAGAATCCCCTTAAGCATACATACTTTATTGAACATATAAAAAAGACAACAAATTGAAAATATTTATAAAAATATACAAATGTACGTTTTGTTTTCTAAAATTACCATCCTGAGTAAAATTAATCATCTGAGTGTAACAGGAATCTTTCGTCAATATAAAAAAACGGGTGGGCCTCGCTTTGCTGTATAGTTGGGGGTGGAGTGTACCTCCTTTATAGGATAGGTCATTATTACAATGGATTTGTTAAATTTGAATCCAATGATAGATATCATTGTATACGAATAACGATTCTGAACGGAGTTAATATGTTTGTCTAAAATGTGTATATAATAATATAATATTTTATATTTAAATTTAATTATAATGCTATTTCGTAAAAATTTAAATTTAAAACAGTCATAAAATTTTTCCTCTTAAGTCTGGTAGAATTTGTTTTATATATTTTTGAAGGTAAGTTTATGGACAATCTAGTGTTAAAATTTTGAATCTTAAGTATAAACAGAAAAATTTTATGAATTTTTATCTACAAAATAACTTGCAAATTATCGTGATATTGACACATTTTATACAAATTTGAGCTTTATGGGCTTATAAAAAAAATTTGAGGAAAAGGATTTCCGATATTTTCCAGTGAGAATAAGTTAAGCTTATTATAAACCTTGTATTAAATTTTCGAGAGTTTTTGGCCAGCCAATTAAATTTTATCGGTGTTTAAAAAAAAAAAATTACAAAAATCGAAAATTTAAATTGTCTATAAATAAGTCAAAATATGTCGAAATACTTTGAAAACTTAACCATGTATAGAGAACACTAATATAAAGATTTGGTGAAAATTTCAAGTTGTTGCGGATTTTCGTTTTTGAGTTAGAGCATTTTAAAAAATGTAGTTTGTAAAAACGTGATTTTGCGTAAAATTTCCCGTTTTTTCGTAATTTTTTTATCGTTTTTTTTCGATTTTTTCAAAAAGTATTAAAAAAGTTGAATTTTTTACACACCCAAGTACCATCTACATTCACTTTCCTTTCAGAAAAGTTGCTGTTTAAGCAAATCAAAGCATTTTTACTACCAAAAAAAGTTGTCGTCAGACACAAAAAAAAAAACACACATCATTGTAAAATCAATAGATTCCATCACTCCATTCGGAATCTAAAATAAAAATATTTCACTATTTTATATTTCTTGATATCATAAAGTCTTTCATTGTTTCTAACTTCATCTAACTCCATTTTATTTCGATGCTACTTAACACTTTTCATTTTTCAAAGTGATTCAGTACGGATCAATGACTGATCATCTCGATATTTTCACGACAAATCTTTTATTGATTTTACTGTCGCTGTCCTCAATCACTTTACCTTGCGTGTTTTCATTTTCAATACAACAAGGGCTGAGTACGGGTAGACGATATACGTTCAATATTACGCACGTACAGTAGAAACCAAAAACGAGGGAAAATGGTTCAAACTCGGGCGTGTTACTCGTATGCATAAAGTGATCACCGCAGCAATAAAATGGCACGGTCCTTAGAATATAAAACATACAAAATTGATACCAACCACCATCCGTGTTGTAGTATTACATCATTGTATTTTTTTCTCGTGCCTGTGAAGTTGCAGGTGCTATGCTCAACGTATAACGACTATAACGTTATATAACAATATGTTGATCGTCGTGGAGCAATAACGTTACGAAATACGTAAACGTGGTATTTTGCTCACTAAAAGTTAATATCTGAGAAATAAATTATACCGCGAAACTATTTCGGTCTAAATACTCGCATGTATGGCTCATACAAGGAATTATGATGTACAATAAACCTAAGCGCGTAAAAACGGGTTGGCTTGGAATGTTTGAATACGCGATTTATAGTGGCATTTCAGTCAGCCGTATACCGTGTGCACCAAGGCTGAGATATTAACGCGGAATATTAAAAAATAAATTGAATAATATATAAAAAAAAAAAATACATACATAATAGTGTACACTGCGGTTAACAACGGCGTGTTGTTTTGTCTGATTGCCTTAAACACGTCAACAGGACGATGAAATATGTGTTGATAAATCAAATAACTAACGTCTTACAGTCGTATAATGTGCATAATGTATCATATTATCTGTGTGCCGCTCTGTAATGCTATTCAGAAAAATTACTATTCAAATGTAATTTATTTACACACGGACGATGTCTTTGTTCTCTTGAACACCAAATTTCCCGGTTAACTGTTAGATCGAACAACTACTATATTATACAGGTAATTCATTTTATGTCGTTACAGAACGTTTTCCGAAAATAAAAATATATGTACATAAAAATTGCTGTTTTTTTACCGTAAATATTATTTTGAGATGTAATAATTAATATTTTATTTAATAACAAAACCCAACTTTTTAATTTCATATTTCAAATTTAGATAAATGAAGTGCGGAGTTGCAAGCAATCGAAATGTTGTAATAGGTATTTCAATAAGTAAATGACATCTATACATAAAAAAGTTGTTATTATTTTTTTCAAAATCATATTAACTGACGGAAACAGTAGATGGACGTAAAAAATATCACTCTGTATTTATAAAATACGTATTTCTATTATCAACGACAAATTTCTACAAAGATATTAAATAATTTATAGGTACTCTTAAACTTAATACTCCACCGAGATAAAAGTTCACTGAATATTTTGCGAAATTTAAGGATTTTATAATTACTTATTTGATCCACAGCGTAATTTTAAATTTTAAATAATAATTAAAACAAATATAATAATAATTATATGTATAAGAATTAAAAATGCTGAATTACAAAAATCAAAACTACAATAGTTCGTATTACTGTGGAATTAAGATAAAAAGCTAAAATATAAACATAAATAGATGATATAACCGGATTTTTAATAGTTAATTTTTATATTATATACCTATATTAAATTTTTGAATTTACGAATTATAAATACAGTTTTATTACAATGGCAAAGATCTAATTACATAAAATTAACGACAATAATGATAATAATAATAATTATATAGGTACACATAGTCTAAAATTGAAAATATGAAAATACATTTTATTTATACCTATAATTTTTTTTTAGATTCTGATGAAACGAATGAAAACAATACACTTTTTTGGTATGATGTAGTTAAATGGTTTTCCGTAGTCACCTTCAGTGTTACAGTTAATTACCACCTGACGCTGATAACTGTCGGATGGGTAACCATATGGCTCTAGTGGTATTGTTCATGCCTAAACACACACCCATATGCTTAACTTCCTACAATTACTTTTACTCAAATAACCAAGAAAATACCCACATAAAGGGCCACTGTTCCAAGGCTATTCTTAAAAATAGGCCAAAAAAAAAAATTATAAAAAAATACATCACTTTTTTTGTATCTAATGCATAGACAATACATAATTTATAAGCTATGTGATAAAATAATCTTTCATTTTACTCAGCAAGAATTTCCATCAATTAATGATCGAATGATCGATACTTGATGTGGGAGACAGAAGATCCGGGAACTTCTGATAATAAATATGGCCTATCCATTACAAACTATCTATGGTCTGACGTCTGTATACACAAATTCAACTAGAAATTAATTGTTATCACAATCATGATAAATACATAGCGAAAAATAGTATCTTTTTAGATACTTTTTTTAAGAAGAGGTCACTTTTTGAATTTTTGAATTTTTACAAATAGCTGAAAAAAGATGAGAAAAAGTTATCAAAACTTAATTTAAGATTGAATTATAAATCTGGCCCCTTTTAGTATTTTATCAATGTATTATTCTAATATATAGTGCAGGGGACTTAAATATTAGTGTTTTGAAGATTTTTCGAAATATTCTAAAAAAATTGTGCTGATTATAAACGAATTTGAAATTATTGATAAAGAGTTAACCTTACTAACGAATTTGGTTCTACTGATGTATCAACCATCTTTAGAAATATAGGCTTATCCACCCACCTTCTTTAACTAAGAATCGTTTTAGATTCTGAACGGAGTGATGTAATCTATTGGTTTTACAATGATGTTTTTTTTTTTAATTTTTATTTTTTTTTTGTGTCTGAGGACACGATTTTTGATACTAAAAATGCTTCGATTTTCTTAAACAGCAACTTTTCTGAAAAGAAAGTGAATGTAGATGATACTTAGGTTGGTCAAAAATCCAACTTTTTCAATACTTTTTTAAAAAATCGAAAAAAAACGATAAAAAAATTATGAAAAAACGGGAAATTTTACGAAAAATCACGTTTTTACAAAATACATTTCTTTAAAATGCTCTAACTCAAACACGAAAAACCGCAACAACTTGAAATTTTCACCAAATCTTTTATATTAGTGTTCTCTATATATGGTTATGTTTTCAAAGTATTTCGACATATTTTGACTTATTTATAGATAATTTAAATTTTCGATTTTTGTAAATTTTTTTTTTTTTAAACTTCTATAAAATTTAATTGGCTAATATAAAAATCCTGAAAATTCTGTCCATACTTAAGGTTCAAAATTTCAACATTAGGTTATCCATAAGCTAATCTTCAAAAATATATAAAAAAAATTTCTACCGGACCAAAAGGAAAAAAAATTATTACTGTTTGAAATTTAAATTTTTATGAAATTGCATTATAATTTAATTTAAATATAAAATACTATATTATAATATACACATTTTAGACAAACATATAAACTCCGTTCAGAATCGTTATTCGTATACAATGATATCTATCATTGAATTGAAATTTAACAAATCCCTTGTAATAATGACCTATCCTATAAACGAGGTGAACTCCACCCCCAACTGAACAGCAAAGCGAGGCCCACCTGTTTTTTTAATAGCATTGGCTTAAAAGATTAATACAGCAATATAATTCGTCTATCTGTGTAACCCAACCGATGGTAGAGTCGGACCAGGTTTATATTATTATTTTCATTGCAAAAAGAATATTAATGATTTAAATGATCTGCTTAACTTAATACGTGATATATCTACATCAATATTTCTTTTTTTCAAAACACTTAATATAAATAATTATTATTTTCAGAGATAACTATTAACATTATGCAGAAAATGTATTTATTTATTTCTTTCTTATACTTCAGCAGTTAAATTGTTTGAATTGCTAAAATATATAGTCAAAACTTTAATTTCAACTGAAGTTTATTAAAACTGACAACAATTTCGGCATTTTTATCATTAAATGTTTCAGTTATTTTGTATTCTAAAATATTCTGTATAATATAATGAATAAAAGTTCTTCCGGGCTTACTCCGTAAGAACGGACATTTTATTTTTGTTTATCGTTTAAATTATTCTGCTATTCGCTTTTCTAAATATTTATTCATTCTACAAAATATTTAGTATACAAAAATAATTGTGGTGCATATAAATCTCAATAATCAAAGTTTTGATTAAACTTACTCTATTATTATTATATAATTATGTTAGGGACGCAACCAAAACTAGATGAACTGTTGTTAAAAAAGAAAAAGAAAAACAAGATTTAATGTTAAGAAATATATATCTATTATTACACAGATATAAAAATGTATCACACTCGAGATTCAATTTGATTTATTAACTCAAATACGTGGAGCAAAAGATCAATATAATAAAAAATATTTTTCTTCCTCAAAAGTCTTTAGAGTAAACATTTTGCTATTTATAGAATCACACGTTATATTATGTCTTAACATTTAACAGAAGTTACCTATGTAAAATTATAGTATAACTTCAAATTACTATTATTTTTACATATTCATAGTTTTCTACACAGCTTTCAGAACAGTCTAAGAGTAACTATATAGTCTATAGATAATAATATTGATATATACATTTTATCCCTGTCCAGTTATATGTCATTATTTTTGATTATGATTAATTAGTATTACCATTGTTTAATTTTTCTTTAGACATTTTACAGGTAGACGATATGATAGAATATAGATCTGCAACGTAACATAACACAATTGTAACATAAACATTAAAGCAAAATCAGTGATCCTTTCTGAAAACGACAAAAGATGGGGGCATTGCATGTCATAAAATAATGAATAATTTTCTGTACTTAAATTTCAGTCATGCGAACTGAAATTAATAGAAACACGTGTAGTCGCATTTATAGTAAAATGCCAATTACTATTAATAACAATAAAGTTATTATTATATCGTTTTAACTGTTAATGACAAATAATGAAATATATCTTAATCGATATAATGAATGTTATTAATTTAACATCATTTTCGAAAACAAACGATTAAAAGAATAATAATTATTAATTATGGGTGAGTGGTCGGGGAGGGAGATAATTACATTTTTTTCTTAAGTCCAACGTATTAACGATGATTTCTGGGCCACTACCATATCTTACCCTTAAAAATTGTGTACGCTCGTATCTTTTTCGAAAATATTGAAGGTAAAAAATACATGATATCGTTGTATGAACTTTTACGGAGATATTGTTTTATCAATGGGTACTACAATAGTAAGTTGTTACTAAATAGACTGGAGCAAAAGTCTTGAACAACCTCATACGAATGTATATAACTTTATAACAATAATAATATATAATAAACCTACCTAAATAATATAAACAACACGTATAATAAATACGTTTTCATTGCATTTGGGGAGTAACTATATACATATACATATCGCGATAGTATGTAAATGTAGGTTTGGTAAATACAAAAGGGTGTTTATATTATTATTACGTATATTATGAGCGAGTCGACATAATGTGGTTTAGGTTTTGTTCGTCTCGTTTCAACTCAGCTCCGGATTCGCTGCCGTTACAGTCTTCACAACTGGCATTAACCACACACTACGCATAATAATAATAATATATTGTATTCGCCCGACAAATAATTATGTACTCGACGTGTTTATTCGATACAGTACAAGTTATGCGACTTACCAATAACGCATTAGATAAACATAATTGTATAGGCATAGAGCATGCATATAGGTACATGTTAATGCGTAATGGCGGATTGTTAGTATATTTAATGATTGTTTGGCTTATCACTCGAATGCAGTACTGTAGTATAGTACCGATGAACTATTATGCACAGTATATTATCGATATTGACATTCACACAGGAATAGAGATCCGCTGAAGGAATCATAAGCGAATACAAGCACGGCATGGTAATTAAAATTCAATTGAGATGGAATGGTGTCTTTGGTTATCATAACAAAATCAATTCACGAATTTATTTAGAATGATAACAAATACCTAACCTTTTGTACAACCATCAATCAAATGTTTTATCTATTTTCGATTTCAATTTTTTATTTATAAAACACTAAAAGTAAAAATTCTACTAGTATAAGTTAGATGCTAATTTTAAATAATAACTAAAGTACAATTAAATTAGTCTTTAAAATACAAAAAAAGTTCTCACCTAATAATAAAAGGTTTAAAAGTTTTAATCCAATACTTGTAAAAAAAGCAAAGTATAAAATTAATGTTTTTTTTTTATCATTCAACATTGGCAACACAGAACACTAGTTTTTACATTTAAAAATGTACAATAGTATATTTAAATTTTATTTTTTGTTTTACATTATAAGGTTGAATAAACTGTTTTTAATAATATTAGATTTTTATTTTGTCAGGTCCAAATGCGGTATCGAGTTTATGAGGAATTTTGTATGTATCTTGAATCATTTTTATTTTTAATATAATTGTTAAATTATAGAAAAAAAAACATATTTCTTCAACATTTTACATTAATGCTCTAAATACTATATATAACATTTACCCACGTATATTTGTGCACGTGGTTTTGCAGAAAAATTGTCGAAACAAAAAAGGCAAAAACAAATACTTTATAAATGTACTTAACCTAGAAAAAATTTCAAGCGTCTTAATTAAAGTAATTTAATATTATAGCTTAATTTATTAAAGTGTATAATCAGAATATTTCAAGAGTTTTCACTGACAATAAATGAATATTTAAATTATGGACAACACTATAAAAGCGCTATAAATTACGGACAAAAATAATCAAGTGGTGAGTGTAAATATGTTCAACAAGTTTTTGCCATTTATGCTTTTAAGCGAGTTTCTATTGAACTATATTGTAACTAAAATATCATATCTTGTTATGTTCGGATTTAAAAGAAAAAAAATACTGATTAGTGATGTTTTCTCAGTACTAGCCCACTATTTCAATATTTTAATATTATGGACGGTTATACATTTAATTTAAAACAATTAAAACTACAATTCGGATATAATTTTCAACATTTGAACTTTTTCGTTTATGATTTCTTCTGTAAATTTTTTCCTTTGGCAGTTTTCAATGCGGTCACCACGTGTTTGAGAGGGCCAGACAGCATTAGTGGTTTTAGAGGAAAAATACGACTATAGTCACGGTCATTTATTTCTCTGTTACTGTGAACAAATACACATTCACGAGAGAGAAATTTGTTTAAAAAAAAATGTCATCAAACACGCAAACGCATGTCGACGTGTAATAATAATACGTATGAATACGCACTGTGTGAAAAACAGACCACCGTCGCAGTCGAGTGACGGCGACGCGTACATTACTTTCTTATGTATTATTAATACGCCTATATAGTATATGCATTGTACAGCATACTCCTGGAGGTTAATGACGACATATACTCGTAATAAATAGTTCGCAGAGACTTCACAAACCATATTATAACATAAATGTGAATAACGATAACAATAATAAATTAAATCGTCGCTGGGGGCGAATTATTATTACAATATTATTTCACCGTCGAAAATCACACGGTTTTCTCTCTCTATCTCTCTCTCTCTCTCTAGACCTTTTTCATCACCTTCTTCCTTATTCATATTTCCATAATCCCTATCTGAACCATGCAGTATTGTCAATTGTAGTTGTTTCGTATGTACATCTACTGAATGGTGTTTTATCATAACTGTGGATTTTATTTAAAATAATTTTTTTTTCATCCTCTACCCCTCCCACGTCTTTGGTCTAAAAAATTATATCACTGGTAATGACGTAACAGTGTTAACAGCATAACATCAATAACAACAACAACAATAACAATATGGTAGAATCACGAAAACTTGAATCCCGCTAGAGCTCAAAAATAATACGAGGTAATATCATATTATTATGAATCGATTGAAGAAAAAGCATATTCAGAATGCATTTAATAATATATTTTAATATTACTCTAAGTTAATAGTTTAATCTAAGAACTAAGAAATCACGAAGTTCTTGATAAAATAATAAAAATTAATACTAAAAAAGTGATAGTCGTTTCCATTACACTACAATTAAAATAGAAATAAATAAATGACTAACTAACACATCATTTTATGAAGTTACCAAAGTTCAACATGCATTTATTATGAACTATGTGCATGATAACGAAATAGAACGATATAGAAACGATGTAGAATCAAACAACTCAACACTCCTAATAGGCACCACCAGCCGGTATTCTAAATGTTCACACAAAGCCACGAACGAAAACATATGGAGCCGCGTTAAACGAAAATAATTCTTTAGTAAATATATCAACAATGCCATCAAAATTTATACATTTAATTTCAATTCTCTTATAAGGCTACTGATTTATCTTCTTACTAATGTATTATGTAAATGAATGTCATTATACTCCTTAGTTTTTATCTTTCCCAATTTCAAATTATTTTTACTATAAATATATATAATTTGCTGATATTACATATATTTTAATCTAAATCTTCGAGCGACATTAACTTATTGTTAAAAACTAATAAAAATTAAGCCGTTCTTGGAGTAATAAATAGTGTAACTAACACGACTTTCTTTTATACGAGTATTTATATAGATTGTGAATTAATGAAAACATGAGTGTAAATATACCTACTCCTAGTGAAGCTTTTATTGATGTTATAAGTACCTAATACATTGTTAATAATAATTAACTTATATCATGGCTTTATCAACAAATACTGAATTACAAATTACCAAAGACAGTCGACTCGCTATCCTGACAGAAAGCAATCGGGAGCTCTGGGAAGGGCAAACAGGAAACCCAAAGTGATGTTATCTCAAATAAGTGTCTTAACACCAATAGTATTCAATGTATTTATAGATAACCAACATTCTCGTACTTCATAAAAACCAAAACGAAATAATTATGTGTTTAATTCACATAATATACATGCATATTACGATACAGCGATGGACAGTACAGTGGTTAGAGGAGAAGTTGCGCGAAGGGTGTTTGAATAATCGTGAAAGATAATACAGAACAA